>CM046451.1:38550285-38780994 GCA_025506515.1 Flaveria trinervia
CCATTTGACAGGATCAGTGATCACACGTTTGATGTATTAGGATACAAAGCAGCGGAATACAAACTAGAATTAGACAAATTGTAGCAAGCAATTGATACTTGTAAGCATTAAGATCGCATACGGTTATAGGGAGAGAATATATATATATTTCTGATTTCTAGGAATGTTTATAGATGTAGAATATTTCTAATCAATCATTCATTCCATTCATTCACTCATTCATCACAGATTACAATAGGTTGTCACTCCTTATATAGAGTGCAACAATCACTGCTGTTATCACGGAAAGTGACAACTGGCAGATCCAATACAAAAATAACTAATTCTTAACAAACTACTGAAATGTTCACAACTACTGAGAACATATCAGCATGTTAAGTACAAAATATAAAACTACTGAAACTACAACGACTGAAGAACAAGCTCTTCAGTCGTTTTACAAAACTACTGAAACATAAAAATATAAAACTACTGATATCACAACTACTGAAGAAGTACTCTTCAGTAGTTGTGACAAACTACTGAGGCTTCAGTACTTGATCTTCAGACTTTGACCTTCAGGTGTTTCATCAGCTGATGACTTCAGTAGATATCATCAGCTGATGTCTTCAGTCTTTGTCTTCAGACCTTGTACATCAGTTGTTGATCTTCAGCACTTGTAAACTCTTCAGCTGTTGTACTTCAGTACTTTGGTCTTTCAGCTTCAGCACTTGTGTTCTCCAGCTGTTGTACTTCAGCACTTTGGTTCTTCAGCTGTTAAGGTCTTCAGCACTTGTCAAACTACTGATGAGGCTTTCAGCAGTTGTTGTGATACCATGTGGGACTTAGAGGTTTTCTGATCTTGGCTCATTGGTTCTTTTGGTCCAACAGTCCATTCCTAGGTGTGAACAACTTCGAAAAAGGCGATCAAGCTTGAGTATTCCTGAAACATGTTAAAAATAAAAGGTCAACATAATATTGGTGAGATTTCCATAGTTTTCGGTACATAAGTATATAAAAGATGGCAATTCATGTTGAAAGTTAGAGAACAAAGTAAAGTAGGGATGTAAGACAGAAATGCATAATCAAACCTCGACAAAGTTTTACAAGTCTCAAACGTTTAAAAGTATATACGATTAGCTAAGTGTACTTGGATCAACCAAGCAGGCTTGCCTGGCCCATAGATCTATGACTTCGCTAGGCTAGCAATAGGTAATGATTGTACATATATTCGACATTACATGGTAGCTACCAAGTTCAACTAATTACAACATTTAAGTGAAAAGCCATAAGGTTACAAGAATCAAACGTGTTTACAAGTGCAAAGTTTATAAATTAACATGTTTCACCCCAAAGTGTAAAAATATAAAAAGGGGTATAGAAATACTCACATAACGAAATAAGTATAATTATGAAGATTGATAAGATTGATATTAAATGTTATTCCAAGATGAACATCACAAGGAACCTATATATAAGTATTTACAAGATTTGTATTTAATAATAGCGTTATGTGGCTGTGAACGATCTTAACTCTCACTCCTCGACATTTTCGCCGTCAAGGTTGGGGTGTGACATGTGGATGCCTTGGACATCTTCTTCTTCTTCTTCTTGTCCTTTTGATGGCCATCCTTTTTCTCTTTCTATATTTCAACTGAGAAGGTTAGTTTTGAGTACCAGATGCTCTTTCTTTTTCCTTCTTAATTGGGACCTTTCTTTTCACATGATTAGAAGAGAAGGTTCAGTACCATGTTATGGGCAAGAAGATGAAAGTGGTTGTGATTCAAGACTAGGCCGAGGTTGTGTTGTCTCTTGGGCTTCAACCTTGACCTTAGCTTTAGGTGCATGCTTACTTAGTGGAGAATGCAAGTCTCCCAGCTCACCCTTCTTAATCTTCTACTTGATCAGTCTAATATGCTAATCCATTATGGATAAAGAAATTGAACAAAGTCTCCTTCCGGAAAACCCATACAACTTCAAGAAGCTCGCCATCTTCATTCTATTAGCAGACTTTTTTTGATTGGCTCTGATGGTGGCTCTTGACTTAGCACCCTCTTACCTCATCTTGCTCTAAGCAACTTTCTTTTCTTTTAGCACTTTTTGTTATAGCTTCTTGAGATACTCAAACTTAATATACTCATATGATAAGGGAAGTAGTGTTGCTGCCTGATAGAGACTTGTGACACTGAGGTAGGTTATCATCTTTTGTCTATTTTGTTCCCTACCTACCTGAATTTCTTGTTCAATTGCCATAGTCTCCACTACAGAACTTTTTGAACTGGAAAGAAAATAAGGCTTTATATAGTCTTTTTCTTTTTCTTTTTTCTTTGATCATGAGGACCAATGCTACTGCCTCAGCTTCTTTTCATTCTTTTGACACTTAAGTTTCAGCCAGCTTATTTAACTTATCCAAGGAAAGATAATTTATATCATCAATTTTATACTTCCTAGATCCTAAATAATTCAATATGGCTACCTTTTACTCATCCTCCTAAGTATTTGGCCTAGGGTCAGCGAAGATTGCAACTTGCAGGAAGCTAGGGGGTCTCTCTTATTCTTTCTTCCCTTGCCTTCCTCTTCCTTTCCATATTCTCTTTCTTAATCTCCTAAAAGGTGAGAATCATCTTCTCTTTTTCAATCACTAGCCTATATGACTCAGGGTGGAGAGAGCGTTGGCCATGTTAACTTGCTACACTTGAGCTTTAGCCAGAGAGAGGCTGTGAGACGGCTTCACCAACTGGTGTCTCACCGAGGGTACGAGGTGTTAAAGTTGCTAAAGTCTTAAGGTTCATAGTTTCAACTAGTGGGCTTTCAACTAAGGTTTTTCCTTCAAAAATAATCTTAGATTCTTCCTAAATATCCAGTTGACTAACACTTTTTCCTCCTAACCTCTGTCCATATAGCTTTGATCTTCTCTTGAACTCTTTAAGCACCCTTAAATGGATCCTCTTAGCCAACCTTTCAACTTTCTTGTTGTGAGTTGGGTTGGCAAATTGCAGGTTAACTAGAGGAAAAAGTTCATATTACCTCAAGGTCTGAACATTAAACACTTCTTCTTAACGCTGAGATCTAGATGGTACCAGGGCTTTTCTATCATTGTCATACGTCCAACCTACTATTGGGTTGTCAGCATGTTAAGATGGGGTTGACAAAGCCCTTATAATTCCTTCCTCAAATAGGCTTTGAATCAAGGAATCCATATTGATGTGGGCCTGAGGAGGTTGTTGAGTGTGAATAATTGCAAGTAAGGATGGTAAGACCTTGATGTCCATAGTTTGGGTAGTGCTATCAGGTTTTATGATTGTAGTTAAGACTTTCTCCCCACTTTTTGGTAGTACCACCCACTTGCATAGGTGAGCTAGAGGTTAGGTCCACCACATCCATAGGTTCTTATGGACCTATTTGAAGATGCCTGGCAGGTCTCTTAGCTAACTTTCCCTTTAGATCAGTGATCTCAAGTTGCTGATTAAGGACTTGCCTTTGTAAGCTAGCCACTTGAGATTCTAGCCGACTGACATTGAAAACCAAGTAGGTGCATATTTTTAACAGTTTTTGCACCCTTAGTTGTTGACTCACCTTATCTTCATATAAGAGTCATGGGAGGATGAGAGAACATAACCAAATTAGTCTCCCTCACCACTAGATATTGGTTCTGGGCTTATGTATTTCTTTTACTCCATGATAGCTTCAAAATAAGTGTGAAGGGGCTGGGTTTCCATGGTTTTCTTAATGATGTAATCACTTTTAAAGGGAGAGCCTCTTCTATATGGACCTCCTAAATATGTTTAGAGAAGTCCACCTTAGTTAGAGGTGGATGATATGGGCTAGATATAGGGGTCTTTGGAGCACTCATCTCTCCTTGAGTAGGGGAGGAGAAGAAAAACTCATCATACTCACTGAATCCAATATCCTCATCATTATAGAATGGTAGGTTAGGGATTGATTAGTTAAGTCTAGAGGCTAGGGATGGAAACTATCCCCCAAAAGTTGATCACCTGAGTTTTAAAACTTAGAGTGAAGGTTGAAGTTTGGGTAATGAGCTTATCAGGCTGAGCATGAGGAACCTCAATACTAATTAATGAAGTGATAGGAGTTATTTGCTCCTCACAGGAAGTGGGAGTTCTTGATTCCACTTCCTCTGGCATGGGTGAGTGTAGGATCTGTTAAGGTCACTCAACACAAGGATTATGTCTCAAACTCACTAAGGCACACTTGAATGATGATGCAAAATACTTGAAAGAGTTGATAATAATATATTAAGTAAATACACACATTAAATGGTTTTCAAGATACTTGTGTATATTACTTCTCAACTCAAAGTTTTAAAAGACTCTTACAAGCATACTAAATGAGTTATAATGAGAAACTATATATACTACTATCTACAACTGGTTATACTTGGATTACCAGCTGGGACTTACTACTAAACAAATACTACATTGCTATAAGTAAGGTATCAAAGATAAAATATTATCCTACATAAGGTAGTCATGACAGGTCCATGACTTTTACATCAACTAAAGTTGCTAACTATACTAACTGAAAAAGGTGAATA
Organism: Flaveria trinervia; assembly: GCA_025506515.1. Taxonomy (NCBI): domain Eukaryota; kingdom Viridiplantae; phylum Streptophyta; class Magnoliopsida; order Asterales; family Asteraceae; genus Flaveria; species Flaveria trinervia. The sequence continues at coordinate 38,554,820 of CM046451.1, forward strand.
GTGGAATAAATTATTGTCAACTACACGACATGGAAAAGCGCCATGTAGTATATTAGGGATTGTAGCGGCTTATTAGACAGACCATAATTATGTCCACTCGTTCATAGTTGGTTCTTCCAGAGGTAAATTGGCTTTGGAAGAATAAGTTCATCCAAAGCCAATTATACTGCGGAAGAAACAACTTTTTCGAGACTTCTGCTGGTCTTCTAGACTTTGTTCTTTGAATGTCTTTGTTTTGAACCTTCTAAGTGTTTAGCTTTGGAAGAGGAGTGACTTAGTCTTTGAAAGACTTAGCTTCTCTTACTTATGCTTCGAAAGTTATTCAACTTGACTCGGAGGTGCAGATAAGCTTCAAAAGACTTTATTCAGTTGTACCAAAATTCTTCTAAGTGTTGTTTTGGTTGCACCAGCCTTATTTGGCCCAACGAACTCCCTCTAGGTTGATGCTATGAAAACATCACTTACTTCTGCTTCTCAAAACTTTCAGCACCAAGGAACGTATATATATATATTTGATTCTCTATTATTTCAAAAGGTTGTACTAAGAAGTTTGTATAAGTCATTGGAAGATAATAAGTCCAGTCTGTTACTTTAGATGACATGTACCCTTTGTTGTGGCCCTCGATAGAGAGTCAGTTGACGAGAGTTGTAGTCATACTCCTATCTGACTATGGGTTCCGAATCAGGACCTTCAACCGTCTATAGAAAGGTCTTTCCTTTGGTTGACCCTTCCTTTTCTTCCTTGTCTATCATTTTCAACTCTTCTTCGATCTTTCTCCTTATGGTTAGTTCGACAAGATAAAGACAACTTAGATGATTCCTAATTTGAGCAGCTATTTGAGAGTTCAAAGGGTTGGAGGATGGTTTCTCTGCAAACTTAGCAATATCAAACCTTCTTGAGTGTAGTAGAGATAGTGTATTGAGTCGGTTGACTTCACTATTCTCTCTTTCCACACAAAGTTGTGATAAGATTATTTAAACCTCCATTATACAATCTTCTTCTGGGAACAAGGGGTTGAGATGGAAGCTTTTCCCTCCTTCTTGGTGACTAGCAGTGTCACCAGCCTTCTTCTCAGCTTCTTCTCAGCTTCTTCTCTTCTTCATTAAGTGTCTAGTCCAAAGTTCCCCTAGGAAAATCAAGGAAATGCCTTTCTTGTGAGGGAACAAGAAGAGCCATTAATGAATGTTAATATGATTGACTCCTCGTCACAAGAAATTTCACTTAGAGTGGTAGATTTGATGAGCTTTTGCTTGATTTCCTGAAACTTCTCCAAGGTAAGAGGTTTAGTTGGTTTTGAGGATGGCTTGGGTGATGGATGGGTGGTTGATGGTTGGGTTATGGGTAGTGTTTTAGATTTGAGGATGGGTAGCGGTGGAGGTTGTTGTGAGATAGTGGGTGAGTACAAGGGTAAGGTTGATGAAGTAGGTTCAAGGGTGAAAGGTTCAATGGTTGGTTCTATTATGATATGGAAAGGAAAGGGTGAGGGTTCAGGTTAATTTTGCGGTTTAAGAATAGGTGTGGGTAGTTTCCTCTGAAGACTTGGTGATTGAAACAACTCTTTCCTTCTTCCTGAGTGAATGTTAGCCTTGATGTCACTGACATGTCGCTGTAGAGTTTTCTAAGTACTTTGACCAACTTGCCTGCCAGAGAAACCATGGGCCCTGAGATATGCCTTCATCCAAGCTTTGTCTCCCACCTTCTTGAAAGCCGCAAGCTTGGCCCTTCCTCCTCCTTCTTCTTCTTCTTCTTCTTCTTCAAGCCTTCTTCCTTTGCTTGGCAATCTGGTCTTGTTCTTTATGGAAAAGGCACAAGATCGTGTCATTATCATAAGGACTCAACTCCTCCTGAGAATAACCTCTAGAGCATAGGAAGTTTATCATTTCCATCATCAGATATTGCTTAACTTCTTCCTTATTTCTTTTCCTCTCCTCCTCCTCGCGAACCTAGCTATTTCCTTCTTTTCCTTTTGCAACAAGGTTGCCTTTGCTAGCTTCACATGCTCTTCCATTGGGAGTAGTAGAATTTCTTCATTTGCTACTCCCGTATTGACAAGTCTGTCAATATAATTCTTCTTTTAGTGTTGATAGTCTCTTGGGTTGCTACTACTACCTTGCTACTTGCAGCCAATAACTTCCTAATCTTGAGTCTACCTTTCTTCTTTAATTTATCCAACCTTTCTTCCTTTAAGAGTTCTTCCACAGTCATCTTCCTCTTTCCTTTGGGGTCTTTGGAAGATTCATCTTTCGAAGACTCTGGCTTAGAAGGTTCTGGTTAGGAGAGTGGATGTTCTTGTAGTGTTGATGGTGTTTAAAGGAGGGGAGTTTTGAGAAAGTCCTTACTATTTATCTTCTAAGGCTAGATCAAGTATGTTCTCTAGGATAATCAGGTCAATGGATAAGGATGACAGTCCAATAATTCCTTCCGTAGCTTGCATCTCAGCTTTGGAAGAGAATGGAGCTGCATTACAAGTCCAAACAAAGTCAGTTATTGGGCCATCAGTCCTTATTCCCCTTTGAAATCAATCTCAGGTTCAACAAGGCCTTAGGTTGACCACTTTCTTCTTAGTGGTAAGTGGCGCATTCCGCCTTTGAAGTTCTTCAACTCCAAGTAGCTTTCACAACATTCGGTGACGGTTGTTCAAGTGAAGAGCTTATTAGGAACTTGGTTAAGAACCTGTTGAGGTCAATAAGCATCCATGGGTCCACTTGAAATGTGATTGGAGGTGGCTGAGGGAAGATGGTTGAAGATTGTAGTTAAAGGGTAAAATGTAGGGTAGAGATGACCAAAATTGGTACCTCTTAGCTTGACTCTGTACATTTCCCCCTTTTGGTAGTATCATCTTGAGAAGTAGATGAGCTAGAGGAAGAACTTAAAGAAACTTGAATAGGTACATGCCTAAAAGACTTCTCAGTCAATGTCTCGGCTAGTTTGCCTTGAGATTGTCAATCTTAAGTTGTTGAGTGGCAGACCTGTCCTACAAAGTCTTAACCTTGGATTCAAGATTTGAGACATTAGAAAGTAGGTCTCTAATGGTGAATTGCAGACTTCCTTCATCTCCTTTGGAAGAATCATAGGGATATGAGACAACATACCTTGTATGTTCATCCTCATCACCAGATGTGGTTTCTTGGCACCCTAGTTTCCTTTGCAGAGTGATGTCTCTTTCAAAGTCCTCAACGGGAAATGTTGCCATAGACTTAGTTTCAGAGATGTTACCACCATCCTATGAGCCCAATGAGACACTCTTAATAGTGGCAGCTAATGAGGGATAGAAGTCAGAGGAATCTCTAGGCTCAGTTGATCTTTAGATTGCTGTTGTAGATCAACATCATGGCCTTGATAGAACATGAAATCTTCATCAGTTTGGGTTAATAGGTCAAAAAAATATATAGAAGTTATACCTAGTGACTCAGGTCCTTGATCAATATCTAACGGCATAGAGCCATTGGTTTGGTTGTCCCTTTTTGACTTCTTAGGGCAGTATTGGGACTCACCCTGAGGGCTAACAGTGTGGGTTTCAGGCTCATCAGGTTGAGACTAAGGAGGCTCAATACTGGTATTAAGGTCAATGGTGGAGGATGGTTGGACCTCAGGCTGAGTGGGAGCCTAACTTTCCACTCTAGCCTTTTTGGCTTGAATAGTGGGAGCTTGTTCAATCAGAGTATATTGAACAAGGGTTCATTTGGAGCGTCTTTGATAATGAATTTAATAGGCTGGGGAGTGACAATTGGCATTGATGTGGTGATGTCTGGTGTGGGTTTATCACCTGTTGGGTTTACAGGGATGTCAATAGGAGATATTGGCTCAACCATACCTACAAGAAGTGTAGTGTGTCTTCATGTAAAGTTGGTGGACACCCTCTTCAGAACTTTTGAAGATGCCCGGCCTCATGTGAGGGACAAGAAGAGTGTCTTCACAAAGAAGCTTGTATTGGTCTCGCTCACAGTTAATGATAAGCTAAATGAACCTGGGATACATATAGAATGTTTCCCTTTGAATATTTCCTCTCAAGTTGTTCAGCACAACTTGGAGTAGTTGAATCTAAGGCCTCTTATCAACTTGTGAACAAGACATCCTAAATCATAGGGAATCTGATCCCACCCGCTTGACTTCTTTGAAAGACAGTGAAGAACAATGTAAAGCAGGAACTTCCAGTTGTAGGAGAAGTTAAAATTCTAGACCGTTTACCTGCTTACATCACCACCATATCCCATTTAGGCATTATGTCTTCCAAATCAGATTTGGGAAATTTAGTAGGAGTGCCTTCATCGTAAAACTCTACATTCTCCCTAATGGTCTGTTTAACTATAACTAACTCTTGACCACAAATCCTCGACATGATAATCCTAACTCCATACAGAGTGTCCATTTGACCATTTGCCTAAAATTCAGCCGTATGGTTGGAGTACACAATTGGGTTTACAGTGAGGGTGGTGTAGTAGGTAGATTGCGTTAGAAACTAAATGATTTTGGCAAAGTCAGCATCCTTGGAAGAATCAAGGAGTGCGACTTGGTTGTGCTAGGTTGTTACGAAATTTCAGAGAAAGTTTGAGCAATTTGGGAGAGTAAAGTGAAGATGAAGGAAACTTAATGCTTTCAAATGGGAAAAAGATTAAAGACAGAGGTTGGAAAATATCTAAATGTGGTGAAATGATGGATGTATAAGGTGAAATGATGGATGTATAAGGTGAAATGATAGTTTGGGGTATGATTTGACATGGGCGGTAAGGATAATTCATTTAAAATATTCCGAGAGTAAGAGTTTTCCGAGAGTAAGAGTTTTCCAAAAGAAAATTCTTCCGAAACCATCTTTACATCCGAAGCTAAATTATATCCAAATATAAATTTTGCTTCTGAGAGTAAAGATGTCTTTTGAGAAAAGAAGTTTAAAGTTTCTCAAGTCCGCTTGATATTGTGTCAAATGTTCTTCCAAGACCAAATATTCTATGTAAGGAAGTTCCTTTGCAAGGAATTTTCCTGCGGATGATAGATAAAGATAACTTCCAGGGGTAAATTTCTATTCGAAAGAAGTCATACTTAGAGAATTTAAGACTTTTGTAATGGGGCTTAGATTGTAAAGAGAAAACAAAAATAAGACACACATTTTAAAAACATTTTTAAAAAGATATAAACTAATCAATGTTTATCATCCCATAGGTGTAATCAAATATTTATATCTTAGTTCATCAAAGGCTTTGGTGAACAAATCTGCATATTGCTCATTTGATTCAACTTTAACTAGTTTAATAAGGTTTTCTCATGAATATCTATAACGAAATGATACCTCATGTCAATGTGCTTTGTCTTGGAGTGCTTGATAGGATTGTCTATGATAAAGATGGAACTCTTGTTGTCAATGTAGATAGAGGTCTCCATGAAGTTAAAGCCGTAGTCTAACAACTAATTTTGAATCTAGAGCAGCGAAGCATAACAACTTGCAACAAAATGTATTTAGCTTCAGTAGTTGATGTAGAGACATACAATTGCTTCTGACATTGCCAAGAGATGAAATTGACATCTTCCAGATTTGGATATCTTGTTGATGTTGTAGCCACCATAGTCACTATCAGTGTATCCATAGAGATTAAAGTCTTGATTCCTAGGATACCAGAGACCTAGGTTGGGAGCTCCTTTAAGGTATCTAAGGATCCTCTTGGCAGCAACTAGGTAAGACACGTTTGGAGCAGTCTGATATCTTGCACAAATGTAAGTTGCAAACATGATATCTAGTGTATATACTATAAGACAGATTGGAGATCCGATTATTGCCATATACTGATGTTGATCAGTATCCTCCCCCTCAGAGTTAGGACAAACGTTATGATTTCTGGGCATAGGTGTCTTTACTGGCTTACAATCTATCATTTCAAATCTCTCTAAAATGTTATTGACATATTTAGATTGATTGATAAAGAACCCATCTTTCATTTGCTTCACCTGAATTCAAAGGAAAAAGTCTATTTTTCCCATGGAACGCATCTCAAACTTTTTCTTCATAGTGCTCTGTAGGATTGATGTATGTCACTAAACACTTGGTTTTCTCTTAAACTCACTTATACTCACATGGTTATGATGAAGCAGAATCTCTCAAAGAGTTGATTATAATATACTAAGTAACTTAAGAACACAAGGAAATAAGTTTCAAGGTACTTGTATATATTACTTCTCAACTCAAAGTTTACAAGACTCTTACGAGCATGATACATGAGTTACAATGAGAAACTATATATACTATCACATACAACTGGTTATACTTTGATACCAACTGGAAACCTATAACTAAAGCAGATACTACAAAGCTATACTTATGGTATCCTAGATAATGTCTTATCTAAGATATGGTAGTCATGACATGTCCATGACTTACCTTTTGTCACCAACTAAAGTTAGTAACTGTACTAACAAATAAAGGTGAAAAATGGAATAAAGTATGGTAAACTACATGGCCTTTTTAGAAAACACCATGTAGTACATTAGAGGTCTGCAGCGAAGTGTCAGATAACCATACTTATGTCCACTAGTCAATAGTAGCATCTTCCAAAGGTAATTGGCTTTGGAAGAACTATTTCTTCTAAAGCCTTTTATACTTCAGAAGAGGCTGCTTCTTTCGTAGCTTGAGGACTTCTAATTTGGAAGTCAATGTCTTTGAGTTCTTCTAAGTCTTGAACTTGAAAAGAGAAGACTTTGTCTTCAGAAATTGGAGTTTTCCTTCGGAAGTTGATCTTGCACTTCATCTTCAGAAGAACTCCATTTCCTTCGAAAGTTCCATACTAAGCTTCAGAAGTCCCTTAAAAGTTGCACCAAAATAATCTAAGTGTTTGGTTTTGGATGCACCAGCCTTTCTAGATCCATCATGCCCTCAAAGTCTTTACACATTTGGTCATTTGAAGAACCAAATATATTATCATTAACATAGACTTCTACAAGCAGAAGGTCTTTCCCAGCCTTCTTGATAAACATAATTTTATCTATTATGCCTCTAGTGTTTCCATGCTTCAAGAAAAATTGAGAGAGTGTGTCATACCATAACATAGGTGCCTTGTGTAACCTATTAAGATCTTTATCCAGTTTTCACAGATAGTTGGAATGCTATGGGTCTTCAAATCTAGGCGGTTGACACATGTAGAATTATTTGTTGACATCCCCATACAAATAGGCACACTTGATATCAAGTTCGTAGACAATCTAGTTCTTGAAAGTTGCATAAGCAAGGAAAATTCTCACAGCTTCAAGTCTAGCAACTGGTGCAAAGACATCAGTGTAATAATTTCATTCTTCTTGTGTGTATCCTTGAACTACCAATCTTTCCTTGTTCTTGATAATTAATCCTCTATCATCCCTTTTGTTTCTGAATACCCACTTTATGCCAATAGGTACTTGACTAGTTGGTTGTGAACATAGGTTCCAAACCTTTTGTCTCTTGAACTCAAGAAATTCATCTTACACTTATTCAACCCCAACCACTATCCTTCAAGGCTTCCTCCACCTTCTTTGGTTCCATTTGGGAAGGAAGCATGAGTACAAGCAAACATTCTCATTATGGGTTTGTCTTCTAGTTCTCATGCCTTTAGAGACTTCGCTAATGATGTTCTCAGCTAGATGGGTGTTTTGAATCCTAAGCCTTGGATAACATCTAATTGTATAGATAAATCCATATTTGAAAAGTTTTGCTCAGAATTATTAACATCATTTCCAGCTTATGTCGCAAGCTCATTCAATGAGGATTGATTGAATGAATTTGAGACAACATCAATAGTATGGTGTTATGAAGTAGCAATGATAGTTGCCTGTCCCTCAAGAATACTGCCTTCATCATCTTGGTGATGAGTAGTGTTTGAGTTGTCAGCTGATGAGTTTAAAGGCTCACTTTGTTGAAAACTTGTTGAAGCACCACTAGTTTCTGAGATAGTCATGCTTTCAAGACTTACATTCATAGGAGCTTGATCTTCGGCAATTCTTGGAGAACTTGGAATAAGTTTTGGTAACTCAAACAGTTGATAATCATCATAATGACTTTGAGTTCCTGTTCCAATTCAAACATTCTCACAAGAAGGTTAGAATAGTTTGGAAACAATTCTAAATCAAAAATATGGTCAGGTTCATTCCTCTTAACACCAAGAGTGTGCTCATTTATAACAATGTTGGATGATACCTCAAATTGTTGATTTTAAATGATATAAAACCTATAAGCAAGTGAGTTGGTAGAATATCCAAAAAATATAACATCATCCAACTTTTCTAAATATTTTGTTAAATTATCTTTTCTGTTAAGTATGGTACACCTGCTGCCAAGGACCTAAGAAAGCAATGAACGATGTCGTCTTCTTCCATAACTTATAAGGGGTTTTTCCATGGGGCTTAACAATAAGAACCCTATTATACACATAGCATGTGGTGCTGACTACCTCTGCCAAGAATGTTAGAGGCAACTTTGATTCAGCTAACATAGTTCTAGCAGCCTCAACAAGTGTCATATTCTCCTCTTAACAATACCATTTTGTTGTGGAGTTTTGGGATCTCTATATTGTCTGGAAATCCTTTATGAGTTACAAAATGAGTCAAGAACCTGATTCGTAATCTCATTCCTTTGGTAACTTCTTATAATTTTTACCTTTTGATCAATTTGTTTTTCTATTTTAAGAATAAAACATCTTAACGTTTTAGCAGTTTACTCTTTGGTTCTTAAAAAAATTCCAATGTAAATATAGTAAAATTATCAACAATCACAAGACAATATGATTTCCTTCTAATGATTATTATACTTGTGGGACCAAATAGATCCAGGTGCAATAAGCGTAATGGAGTGGTGATGGAGTTAACTTATTTGGGATTATGAGATGACTTATGTTGTTTCCATTTCAATCAAGCAACATAGTTATCTTTGCAAAAAATTCCTTTTTAGGCATATCATGTACTAAGTTATTTTTAACCAAATTGTTCATGGTTTTAAAATTAACATGACACATTTGTTTATGCTACAGAGTAGACTTATCACCAGTTGCTTTGGAAAGGAAGCATGATACTTCACATAGTGGGGAAGCATTGTTCATATCAATCTTGTACATATCTGATCTCCTGGGAGATCTAAGAAGCACCAATTCCTGAGGAATTGTCATCCCGGGTTTAAGGGTAATGCACTCTTGTTCTATGAAAAGCATTTGGTGATTTTGATGGTAGAATTGAGAAACACTTAAGAGATTGTGTTCAAACTGCTTGACAAAGTTTACTATATCAAATACTAACTTACCATTGGATACACTACCTCTGCCAGAAAATTAATCCTCTGGCTTCACCTCCAAACTAAACAGGTCATTCATCAAAATTATTCAAATTATTAAAGGAGATATTGTTCCCTGTCATGTGCCTAGAGCATCCACTATCCACAATCCATACATTTATATTTTTATCATATGGATGTCCCTGTTCAAAAGGTGAAATAGCTAGTTACTATGGAAACCGAATCCTTTTTGGTATTTGGATTTCTCAATGCTATGGGTCTTCAATCTTTTCTGATCTTCCATTCCATCCTTTGGCTGATCGAAGCAGATGAGTCTGTTAAAACTTGAGCAGCAAGACATACTTCCAAAGCTTCTTTCTTTTCAAAAGCAGTTATCACCACTTTTTCTTCCAAAGTAGTCTTCTTCTTGGAAGGTTTCTTTTTGTTTCTTTTCTTTTGCTTTGACTTGTCTTCCGAATCCATTTTCCTTTTGGAAGAATGAGTTTCTTCCGAAAGCAACTTAGCTTTAGAAACAAGTTTTCATTTCTTCAACATTTTAACCGTATGGTAAGGGCCAAATGTGAAACCTTCCTTAACTCCTTCTTTCGTAATAATGTTTGCATAATGTGTGCTTGCTGGATTGTAGTAAAAATCTTTTGCCAGGTGGTTATGCAGACCACACATTATGCACTCGATGTTTTTCTTCATAGGGCCTGAGTGTTGTTGTTTCTGGCACTTCTTTTCTTCTATAACAATCTTTTCCTTTGACTTTTGATCTTTCAGCTGGATAGGAGTACTGGTACTATACTTCTTTCCTAGACCAGTTCCAAGCACTTGAAATCTTACTGAGGTAAACACACTTTTTTGCTTTGGTCAATTTTCAGCTTTGACTCGGCCACCTTATTAGTAGTTTTTCTTATTGCCTTGATTTTATTTCTTTTGGCTTTGGTGGTCAAATGTTGATCATCAGCGGGTGGATAAGGTTTTCTACCTAATCTTTCTCTATGGTGGTAACCGTTGCTGCATCATTCTTCTGCTCAGTAGGCAGTGGGTTAGCAGTTGGAACCTCTTACTCTTCAATACCACATCTAGGTTGTCTTACTGACATTTAATAGTGTGGCGGAATAATTTCATTGGTTCCCAACCCACTTTTGTTTTGATAGCATACCTTTGAGTGAGAGGATGATGCAATAATAGTTTTGAACTTATGCTCTTCAATAGCATACTTCTTTGCTTTAACCTTAGCTATTAGTAGCTTGGCTTGAGCCTCCGTCAACTTGGAAATCAAATAATTTATTTGAACCTTGTAATTTGAGGGTTAATGTTGTTTGTTAACTTCTTGAGCAACAATTGTTGAGCAACAATGAAGCTCGAGCAACTTCTTGAGCAACAATTGTTGTTTGTTATTCATTTGGCTTAGCAACAACTTTTGGAGTAGCAGGATGATGTGGAGAGGCATGAGTGGGCTAGGGTTGGATATTGGAGCTTTGCATTCTCTTGAAAAATGACCAAGTTAATTGCAGTTATAGAACTTTTCCTTTGATTTGTCTAACCCAAATATATTGTTGGTTGGGTTCTAAGGGAACTGCCTTCAAGTTCTCTTAAAGAACTTCTTAACTCTACAGGTTAAAAGAGCAATTTGTTGGAAAATGTCCATATAATCAACATCATCTATGCTGAAGTATTCTAGATCGTCAAAGGAAAACTGAAAATCAATAGATTGCACAATTCTTGAAACAAAGGCACAACTGTCCTCGAAGGGACTTTGTTGAGCCTGTTTAGACCTGGGAGTCTTAGGAAAGGTGATGTATGGCCAAGAGGAGGATGCTGGCTTTTAGGGGTAAGTCAGGTACTGGTGGGGCTGAGGAGCTCTTGAGCCTTGAGCAACAAGTAAAGGATTGGTTGAAGGAAGGCTTGAAGTTCTGCTCTCTAGTGGCCTCTTTGAGTCTCCATCTTTACATGGTATCCATCAAGGATGCCTTCTAGTTTGGTAATGGTAAGAGTGTTTAGATTCTCAATCCTTTTAATAGAGACACAATAGAAGGTCCATTCCTGAGTAAGTGCACTCATAAATTTTCTTACAAGATCTCTATTCTCAAGAGTTACTCCCACAACTGAAGTGATGAGATTAAGTCCTATACCTGAAGTATTGCTGGATTAGGGTCTCTCCAGTGATATGAGTGAAGTTCTTAAACTATTGCTTCAAGGTATCTCTCTTGGACTCTTTGGACTCAATTGAAGCAGGGTACATCAATGTCAAATCAAAAAAGAGTTCTTTGGCACTGACAGTGCTTAAAGCCTACCAATATGGAGTTTGGTATGGCTGTCAGCAGTACTATCATGGCTTTCTATTGATGGCCATCTTCTTAAAGTATTCATCCTAGTAGTCTTCGACAAATTTCTCTATCATGGCACCATTATCAGTCGAGGACTCAACCTTTGGCTTGTATAGTACATGAGTTATAGGCATTTATATTTTGTTGTCTTGATACTTGATAAAACCTTCAATACGTTTACACCAAGATCTGAATTTATCAAGGGTGATGATATGAGCTTTAGTCATCGTTCTCATTTCAAATGCTTAAGGGTGAGAGCCTCTTCCATGTGGACCTCCTAAATATGTTTAAAGAAGTCCACCTCAGTTAGAGGTGGATGATGTGGGCTAGATATAGGGGCTTAGGAGCACTCTTCTCTCCTTGAGTAGGGGAGGAGAAGAGAGACTCTTCATACTCACTTAATCCAATATCCTCATCATTATAGACTTGTAGGTTCGGGATTAGTTGGTTTATGTTTTGAGGCTAGGGATGGAAACTATCCCCCAAAAGTTGATCACCTGAGTTTTAAAACTTAGAATGAAGGCTTGAAGTTTGGGTAATAAGCTTATCAGGCTGAGCATGAGGAACCTCAACACTAATTAATGAAGTGATAGGAGTGATTTGCTCCTCACAGGAAGTGGGAACTCTTGGTTCCACTTCCTCCGACATGGGTGAGTGCAGGATCTGTTAAGGTCACTCAACACAAGGATTATCTCTCAAACTCACTAAGGCACACTTCAACGATGATGCAAAATACTTGAAAAAGTTGATAATAAAATACTAAGTAAATAAACGCATCAAATGGTTTTCAAGATACTTGTATATCTTACTTCTCAAATCAAAGTTTTAAAAGACTCTTACAAGCATACTAAATGAGTTACAATGAGAAACTATATATACAACTAGCTACAACTGGTTATACTGGATTAGCAGCTGGGACTTACTACTAAACAAATACTATATTGCTATAAGTATGGTATCAAAGATAAAATATTATCATAGATAAGGTAGTCATGACAGGTCCATGACTTACCTTATGTCACCAACTAAAGTTGGTAACTGTACTAACTGATATTAGAGATTGCAGCCGCTTGTCAGACAGACCATACTTATGTCCACTCGTTCATAGTTGGTTCTTCCATAGGTAAACTTGCTTTGGAAGAATAAGTTCTTCTGAAGCCAATTATACTTTAGAAGAAACAACTACTTCCGAGACTTCTGCTGGTCTTCTAGACTTTGTTCTTTGGAAGTCTTTGTCTTGAGCCCTCTAAGTGTTTAGCTTCAGAAGAGGAGTGACTTAGTTTTCGGAAGAATTAGTTTCTCTTTGGAAGTTCTTCTTACTTAGTCTTCAGAAGTTATTCTACTTAACTTCAATAGTGCATATAAGCTTCGGAAGACTTTCTTTAGTTGTACCAAAATTCTTGTAAGTGTTTGTTTGGTTACACAAGGCTTATGTGACCCAACAGTGTGTATATGGGGGCCTGCTAAATCTAAATAGATTGAGCAGGGGTTTGGTTGGATCTTCTTTGGTAGGTTATGGTTTGCTCCTCACCGGAAGTGGGAGCTCTTGACCAATTTTTACAATCTTTTTTTCTAAATTATCTCTTATCTAATTATGTCTACTACCGATCTACTTTGTCTTTGAGTGCTACATTGGATTCTCTATAACAAAGATAACATTATTGTTGCCTATATGGATAGGAGTCTCCTAGAATTTGAATCCCTAGTTTAGCATCTGATTTTGAATTCATAGCACTTGAGCATAGCAGCTTGTAGCAGCTATGTATTCAGCTTTAGTAGTTGATGCAGGCCCATAGGATTGTTTCTTGCATTCCCATAAGACTATCCTTCCACCAAGGAATTGATAACTCCCTGATATAGACTATACAGTTATGTTTTAGCAACTATAGTCATTATCTATATATGCATACAGATTGAATTAAGAATTCTTTGGATACCGAAGTCCAGCATGGGAGCTCCTATGAGATATCTTAAATTTCTCCTAACACCAACCAGGTGCGACATCTAAGGGTTGGCTTGATATCTTGAAGATATGCTTGTGGCAGACATGATATGAGGCCTGTTGGTTATGTGGTAGAGATCCAATCATAGCCCTGTAAAGATGTTCATCAACATATTACCCCTCAAGATCAGGTCCTAGGGAGTGGTTTGTGGCTGTAAGAGTCTTAGTAACCTTGCACTGAATTAGATGAAATCTTGTTAGTATGTCTTGCACATACTATGACTGGTTTATGAATATGTCATTATCAATCTGTTTTACTTGAATTCCAAGAATGAAATTGAGTTCCCTCATGGCACTCATTTTAAAACTATTTTTCATTAGCTCCGCAATCTCTTTAAAGACCTTTGGATTAGTTGACCCAAAGATAATATCATCTACAGAAACTTGAAGCAACATCAAGTCATTCCATGTTCCTTTGATGTGGAGTATGTTGTCAATAGTTCCTCTCTTGTAACCATTATAGACTATGTACTATGATAGTGTCCTATAGTATTTTTTTAGAGCTTGATACAACCTATAAAGATCTTTGTCATGCTTGCAGACATAATCAAGATGATCTAAGTCTGCAATAGGTGGTTGCTTGACATACACTTCCTCATCTATCACTCCATAAATGGACACTTGACATCAAGTTGGTAGACCATGAAATCCTTGGATGCAGCAAAAGCAAGGAATATCCTAATAGCTTCAATTCTTGCCACATGAGCAGAAACATCTATGTAGTCAATCTTTCTTCGTGAGTGTACCCTTAAACAACTAGTCTTACCTTTTACTTGGTGACAAGTCCTCTATCATCCATTTTATTCCTAAAAACCCACTTAGTGCACATTGGTATCTTCCCATGAGGAAAAGGATATAGGTTCCAAACCTTTTGTCTTTTCAATTAAAGCAACTCCTCTTGTTTTGCTTTAACCTAGCTTCCATCTTTCAAAGACTCATCAACATTCTTTGACCCAATCTGGAAGAAGAAGCAAGAGTGAAGACACACATTTTTATTATGGGTTTGTCCTCTTGTTCTCACCTAGACTCAACATCTTCAAATTTATTTGTGGTGGGATGGGACTTGTGGATTTTCAGTTGACGAATCACCAAAAGTTGGTTTGACAGATCTAAATTGATGAAATTTAGATCTGGTGATTGAGTATCACCCACCATATCAACACACTTATCAAGTGGAGTGTACGACATCATTGATTATGTCTTCAGTGAATTGGTTGCCAACATCATAAAACTCTTGATCACTTTCATGATCTCCATATCCTCCTATATTGGAAATCCCTTAATTTTAGTTTTGTGTCTTATTATTGTAATTAGTAGGCAACTCAGATGTATGAGCTAAAGTGTTTGTCATGGTTATGCTTACAGGATTTCCACTTGTAGGGTTTGTTAACACTGGAGCTGAAGGGATTCCATCATTTGGTCTTCTCAGCTCAATATTAGTTTAGGATCTCCTGCTGATATGTTACCTATAGATCCTAAAACATCTTCCCAAGATTTGTTAAAACAATTGGTAATGAAATCAAGATAAAATAGCCGATCAGGATCAAAACCTTTCACCCTACAAGTGTGCTCATTGAAGGTCACATTGACTAACTCTTTAACTACTCTACTTCTGAGATTGTATACTCTATAAGCTTTAGCTTGGGAAGATTATCTAATAAAGTGTCCATCATCTGATTTCTTAGAAAATTTGACCATATGATGTTTGGTATTCAAGATGGTGCATAGACATCCAAATTACCTGAGGAAACTAGTGAAGGGTATGCTTTTATGCTATAGTTCAGAAGGAGTGTTTCCATGAGTTTTGACTATTAAAACTTTGTTCGTCACCGCAAGTAGAGTTGATTGCCTCTGCCTATAAGGTGATGGGCAGTTTAGAGTCCGAGAGCATGGTTCTTGCAGCCTCAATAAGTGTCTTATTTCTCCTTTCAATAACACCATTATGTTGAGGAGTTATAGGAGCACTATATTGTCTTGTAATACCTTTTTCATCAATGTATCACGGATTGGGTTCTTGAATTAAGTTCCTTGATCGTATCTTATGATCTTGACCTTGTGATCACATTGATTCTCAATTTTCAAAATGAAGTTCTTTAATAGTTTAGGGGTCTCGTCCTTCATTCTAAGAAAGAAGACTCAAGTATATCTTGTGAAGTCCTGTGTGATCACAGGGCAATATGAAGTTGTTCCTAGACTTACTACACTGGTGGGGCCAAAGAGATCCATATTCTGTTGGCTTGTGAGACACTTTCTATTGCCTTCCCTTCAGACATGCAACACAATGGTGATCACTTGTAAACTCTTTCTTTGGCATTGTATTATTTTTCACCTTGGAGCTCTCGAAGGAAAGTGGTTTTATCTTCCGAAGCTATTTTATTATTTTTCTGAGAAGTATTCTTCTTGTTCATATGGGTGGTATTCTTACGATTGTAGATGCAATCCTTAGCAAAGTGAGTAGTATCACTACACATGATGCATTCAACATGCATACATCTAAGGGTCTTCTTCTGAGGAGAAGGTTGAGCTTGATCTCTTTCCACTTTTTTCTTCATATTCCTAGATGAGGTAGCAGGCTTATAAAGGTGAGCCTTGCTCTTGGAGCTAGATGGTTCAGGCTATGCAGTAGTGGTGCAAATTTGTTCAACCTTCTGATCTTAATAAGGATGGTTTGAACTTTAATCAGGACCCCTGGTATTAGATTCGATAGTTGAGTTTTCAGTCTTCACTACTTCAAATCCAGCAAAGATAAAGACTTTTTTTTGGTTGGATTTTAAAGCGGGCTTGATCTCTTTGGCTTTCTTTGACATTCTTTTTGCTACCCTGATTAGATTCTTCCTAGCTTATTTTTCCATCCTTGGTTCTTTCTTCTTTCTAGGAGTAGTGACCCTACTAAGGATGATCATCCTCACTCACTTCTGGTTCATCCTTTACTATCTCCTTTACATTTTCATCATTTTCTTGGATAAGGTCAATAAGGGGTAGCTCATCTTAACAAGTTTCACACCTTGGAGATCTTACAAATAATAATATGTGTGGAGGAGCTCTCTCACTTGAACCTACTCCTTGCCAATTTTGATAACAAACCTTGCATGCAATGATGAGGATGTCATCTTCTTGAAGGTTTCCTCTTCAAGAACAAACTTTTCTATGCTGACTTTGTTGATCACAAGCTCAGCCTGACATTCAGTTAAAATGATTTTCTCTAAATCTTCTAATTTAAGTTTATAGTCATTTTCAGTTCTTTTGAAATCAGCTTTTAGAATATTTAAGACTCAAGGTCAAATTTCAATTTTGAGTTATAAGACCTATACATGTTTACTTTAGCAATGCATTCAGGGGTACAAAGATGTTTTAAGACCTTGGCTTCTTCATGGTCAGCCATTAACTGCTTGAATGGGAGAAACATCCTCTACTTGAAAGCGCCGATCAAAGCCTCCCTTTTTAACAACAACAGCAGCTTGTTGTTTTGGTTTGCTTGACTTCTCAGATCTAGGAGTTGCATCAGCGTAGTTAGGTTTGTATTGTGCTTGGCCACCATTAGTCCTTGGTGCCTTGCACTCCCTAGCAAAGTGTATCATTTGGTTACAGTTGTAACACTTCACTTTTCTTTTATCCAATCCAAAATTTCCTCTAGTTACATTGTTGGGAAACTTACTTCCAGTTCTATTGGAGAACTTCTGGCTCTTTGAGTGAGAAGTGCCATTTGCTGCACTATCCTCATATACTCTAGGTCATCTGGATAGATACAATCTTGGTCTTCAAAAGTGAAGAGAAAGTTACCATAACTTTCATCAGAAGGCACAAAGGCTTAAGATGAGCTTGTCTCTTGGAATGGGCTTCCTTGGATGTAGCTATCCCTTGGCGTCTCCAAAAAGGTGATAAAAAGGCTTTCTGTGAGTTGTCAAGTAGCAGATAAGATGATGTTTCGATTCTTTACTATCTCTTTCAACCACATAGAGGGCTAAAGTCTGTTGATTGCTAGAAGGCATGTTGGATGGATTCTACACGTTCATTTCAATCTAGTAACTACTTAGGATATCATACAACTCTTTAAAGTAAGAGAGGAGAGGCTTTTAGTTCTGTTAATGGCCACACAATAATGAGTCTGTTGTCTTGGAAGAGAGAACATGAACTTCATCATAATGTCCCTATTCTCAAGTTCAACTCCAACATCTATTAGAGTATCTACAATCTTAACATACATAAAGTGTTGTTATGTTATAGTTTCACCTGATTTGAAGATGAAATTCTCAAACTACTTCTTCATGAGGCCCTTCTTATTTTCTTTAGCTTCATCAGACCCTTCATACATAAGCTTTAGCGCATCCTAGAGCTGCTTCGCATTTTCCCACTTCTTGAAGCCTCTATAAATAGAGTTGGGAAGAGCAGTTTGTAAAGTGGTCATGTCCTACTGATCTATATCAAACTTCTTCCAATCTTCCTCAGAATAGTTAGCCAGTTCCTATGTAATCATCCCACCGCCAGTTGTAGCTGAAGTGGTGCATGAGATGTAAGGTCCCGAGAATTAAAAACATCTTAAGTCAAACTCAAGTATGAAAATTTCCAAACTAAAAATAATTGAGTTTCAGAATTAGAGGTTTAGAAGAGAAAACTAGAGTCTTACTATTAACACCCTACACGAGCCAAGTTCAGGTGCGAGATCAAGCTCTCTTATGGTGAAAGAAGCCCAACAAGAGCCTAGACAAGCCCAGGACTGACACGATTACTCTACACCTGTATTTAACAGTCATGATAACATGTAAATATATAAGTGCTCAAGCAAATAATAAACTAACAAATTAAATAATGTAGTATAGTAATCTACTAATCAATAATCTACTAATTAATCTATCCAATAATTATTAATAAGATAAACAATTATTTATCCAAACCAATTTTTTTTTCATTTCTTACTTATTTTATGAGGTCTTTTAACAATGATTGGGTTGGTTTTAAAATTTCTTAGGCGTCGTATAAACTTCATTTCAAGGATTTACATTTTATGGGGATTAGTCGTGATTTGATTAAGTATATATCATTAGAAAATTTTCAAGGGGCATGGGTGACCTCGTGCCTAAGCACTAGATCCACCCCAGAGTTAGAAATGCTTCCGTGGTTCTTCTTTTGGTATTCCTTTTTAAAATCCTTTTATATGTATATGTATATGTATACATGTATGTAAGACCTTATTTTTAGGCAACATCAAAGTTGATTTCATATATCACAACAACGATTCTTAAACTAAAAATTATATTAAAAATAAACAACAACATCATAAAAGTCAAACCACCAAATAAGTCACACAACCGCTAGTGTATTACATATAAGAGTTCTTCTTGAAAAACATTCATAACATAAGTTCTTTGAAATGAGACGCAGTAAGTCCGTGAGCCTCTTCCTGGCTAACCATCACATACTCAGTTACACTTGGATTTACTAGACATGCATACGTCAACGTTTGTTGAGTGATTTCTATATTTTAATTTAAAATATTTAATATTTGATTCCTTAAAGCCTAACCATAACCACTATGAAGTACAATAACCGGTAACATATTACCATTGAAATATTTTTAACTTTGCAACGTAACTTTTATACGTTATAGAAATCATCACCGGGTAACAAGCTTGTAGCTGAGTACAAGACTACAATTATCATGTAATGCATTAAAGCAAGACAATCCAATGCAAGAACAAAGCAATC
The DNA here is from genome assembly GCA_025506515.1 of Flaveria trinervia. NCBI lineage: Eukaryota > Viridiplantae > Streptophyta > Magnoliopsida > Asterales > Asteraceae > Flaveria > Flaveria trinervia. The sequence goes on from CM046451.1 coordinate 38,574,079, forward strand.
TACTATAAGCATGTAATGCACGAAAAAAATAAATAAAATGCTAGCACAAAGCGAGCTATTATAACCATGTAATGCACTAAGAAAGGCAAGCAAATGTTACACAAAGCAAACTACAACAATCATGCATGCACTAAAAAGGACAGTCAAATGCTAGCACAAATCCGTTAGATATAGCATGTCCGACAATTAATTGAAGTCAAATTCAATATTCACTAACATGGTACATTTTGAAGAGTTACGCGTTGGTAAGCTAAGTAAAGGTTAAACACTTTAATTGTTAAACATTAAAGTACATGTTTATGCGGATATAATTATTAATGTTGACTATTAGTTAATAGGTGGATTATATATGTGAAATGATAAAAAGAGGGTTTATTATAATAGTAATAATATTAGTTATTATTATAAAATTATAGTTAGAGTTATAACTAAAAGTTAATTAAATAAAATTAAGAGTAGATAATAAAAGAGTTGATTAAAATTACATTACGCTTTGTGCGCTTCATTAGCAGCATGTTCAAAGGTTTCACTTAGCAACAAGTTCTAGGACTACATCATCCTAGTTATCAGAACCTATAAAAGTCGACCAATGTTTAATACATTATTTTTTTTACAAATACAAGTCCCAAATTAAACACAAAAGCTTAGAAAAATAGAAGTGGCAAAATGAATGGGTTAGAACAGTGGCAACATATATTTTTATAAATGTTTCACATTCATAAAAAAATACATTTTTGTTTTTCTTTACTTGCTTTAACCTAATTATACTTTAGATTTGAGGTGAAAGACTTTCCACAATGCTTATCTTTTTATGAATATGTAACTACTCTTTTGTCATATCAAGCTAATCACCAACAGAAATTTATCCTAAAAGAAAATCAGAGTCCAATAAGATAAGGACTGGAGTGTAATAATTGTTTAATAATATGGGATAAAGGTTAAACCCTTGACTAAAAAATTATTCTCTAGAGAAAGAAACAACTAGTCTCTCTCCCTCTACTTCATGTGCTGCTAGTCTCTTAACAACCTTGGCCTTTGGTTTGGATGGAGCTATTGGATTTGTTCTGCTACTTTCACGAGCAAGGTTGATCCTTTTACTTATAGCTATAGAATCTTTCACATTTTTAATTAATACAATGATATTCTTTGTAATAAAAGATATTTAAGCTCTTTCAACATGTAGCTCTATAAGTTCATTATCAACCTTCTATGGGAACATCTCCATCCTTTTAGTTGTTAGGAATCTGGCCTTTCTTTCCCGAGACTTATACTTAACTTTTTCTTCATAAATTATAGGAATTTATATTTGTCTGAGGTAGATATTGAAGTAGGTCTGACTACTAAAGGTATAGTAGGTACATCTGATGTCTCACTAGCTGACTTAGAATCATTGATAGTTTGTTAAACTCTCTCTACATCCATGGTGACTTATAGGCCTTCTGTTTCCACATTCACTTCAGAGCTAACTGGAGTTTCAGTTTCAACATCTGATAGACTAAATATTACTTTTGTTGATTTCTTGAGTTCAGAATCAGGTGTGTTTTTTTGTAGTTTATGAAGTTGGCTTGGTTTTTCTTTAAGAGTCTTCCTATGTCTTTCCATATCATATTCCATAGTATGGATTCCACTTGTGTAAACAATCATCATTCATGAGCTTTTATCTGCTAAAAAAACCTCTTGTGCAGTTGTTTCCGAATTTACATCAGCAGCTGTTTCTTTGGCTCTTCCACAGCTTCTGATAGCACCATCAGTAGTGAAGCCTCTTCATCAGTAGATGCCTTAGGAGTGGCTTCTAGTCCCAACACACACTCTATTTGATAATTTCTCATTAGTCCTTTTCCCTTTGAGAGAGAGCAAAGAAGAAGTATTGGACCTTCTCATTGTAGCCATCCTTTTTTTGAAAGTTAAACATTTTGGTTTGTTCTCCTCATAGCTCCTCTAGCTTCCATTTCCTTCTCTTCTAAACTATCATAGCCATATCTATCTAGAATTTCATTAGTTTGGCTTCAACTTTAGATAGAAGCTCATAGTCTTCATTCGATCTTGGGGAAAATGGAATTGGCTGTGAAAGGTTGACTATTTGATCAGCTAGACCCAAAAGAGTGTCTTTAGCTTCTTTGGTGTAATCTTTCTTTTTATTGGTAGCATCATCTGAGATTCTAGATGATACTAAATGGGTGGAGGAGGGCACCTCCAAAGATTCTGTAGAGATTAATGAAGAGGCTGATACAACCTAAACATCTTTAGTCTTTCCTGCATGCTGCATAAGTGCATTGAAGTGGACTGCTTTGAAAGTTTCACATGTGCAACAGAAATACTCTAAGTGTGAAATCTTCCGAAGCCAAGACCAACATCTTCCGAAGCCAAAGATTAAGTCTTCCGAAGCCTCAGATACAAAGTCTTTCGAAGCTTCAAGTTCAAGAAGACAAATTTCTTCCAAAGACTTTTAGTAACATGCTTTATCTGATGTACTGTTCCATAAAATTGGACACCTTTCCGTTGTAACTCGGCAAGTCACCAACTAACATGGTTTGGTGAAAATGTCCATGCTTTTGGTAACTGTACATTAAGGTCTTGAGTCTGTAACTTTCTACTCTATGTACTTTATCCTTTTTGTAATAGATAAGGATGTGAGCTATGGAATGTCATAGTCACTAGTCAAAAGGCAATCTACCTTTTGACTCTACAATTGATTTTATGTGTGTCTAGTCAATTGTATCCAGCTGGCTTTCAAAGTATAGCCGGCCGTAGGATGTTGTATAAGTATTTCATGTTCTTGTATCTTTCATATATGCTTTGTAACACTTGTAATAGAACATAGAGAAGGCAATATACTGCATTCTTGAAAACCAAACACTTGTGCTCTTTATGTTCTGTCTCATATACTACTTGTGTTCTTAGTGTCACCTCTTGGTTACTCCAGTTTACTATTTGATCTAAGTTTAGTTTATCTCCTCTTTGTGTTGTTGTGTTGTAACTCTACACCCTTCAACGATCCTGCATTTGGTATCAGAGCTTTCCAGGCTCTTGATATAAGATCTAACCATCTTTAGATCCCTCACAGACACAAATACTAAACTTTTCAAATGGCAGCCATTTCCAAAACTGATATGGAAACTGGAACCATGAACAAGTCCCCACTGATCACTCTTGATGAGTTTGACACCTGGTGTTTAAGAATAGAAGGTTTCATCAGGTCTCTTGATTCAAGAATGTGGGAGTCTATTGAGAATGGACCTTTCATACCCAACACACCTTCTGCTACTGGTGCTGGTATGATTCCCAAAGATGTGGCTAACTACTCTGATGAAGATAGGAAGAGAGTAGAGATAGACAGAAAAGCCATGACAGCTCTTCAACTACCCTTCCAAACTCTATGTACAGAGGTTTCAAGAAGTGCAAAACAGCTAAGCAACTGTGGGATGCACTGAAATTGATGTATAAGGGTTCTTCTGAAGCCAAGGAGAACAAGAAGGATCTCTTGAAGCAGCAGTTTGAAAACTTCACCTTCAAAACAGGTGAAACCATGACTCAGCAGTACTTCAGGTATGATGAGATTGTGGATACCCTAGTGGATGGAGGAGTTTCTCTTGAAAACAGAGACATTGTAAGGAAGTTCATGTCCTCACTTCCTAGGCAGTGGACACACTATTGTGTGGTGATCAAGAGAACTAAAAATATCAAAACTCTTACTCTGACAGAGTTATATGGGATTCTCAGTGGATACCAGATGGAGATGAACATGCAAGGACTCTGATGAAAGCTGTTCTCAAGCTTTTGTGTCTTCTGATGAAAGCTGTGGCAACTCTCTTTTCACTCTTGAAAGACCTGGACTGTATCCATCCAGATGATCTGGAATACATGGAAATAATCCAGCAGATGGCTTTTCCCACTCACAGATCCAAGAAGTTCTACAAGAGGATTGGAAGGAAGTTTCCAAGCAATGCAACCAGTGGAAAGTTTGGACTGGACAAAGGCAAAGTCAAGTGTTACAACTGTAACCTGATAGGCCACTTTGCCAGAGAGTGTAAGGCACCTAGAACAAATGATGGCCAAACACAATCTAGACCAAACTACACTGACAAAGCTCCCCATAATGAGAAGTCAAAGCAGCAAGCTGCTGTTGCTGTTAAAGAAGGAGGCTTTGACTGGAGCTTTCAGGTTGAAGATGGATCTCCAAACCAAGCACTGATGGCAGATCATGATAAAGCCAAGGTATTGGAACATCTCTGTACTCTTGAATGCATTGCTAAAGTTAACAGGTATAGGTCCTATAACTTGGAACTGAGACCTGATATTGAGTCCTTAAACATTTTAAAATCTGATTTTAGAAAGTCTGAAATGATTATAAGCTGAAAATAGAGGACTTAGAGAAATCCATTTCAGTTCTAAAACATGAACACATAAATTTTAGGACTCAAATGAAAGATCTCATAACCAAGTTAACTGAGTGCCAGACTGAACTTGTGATCAGCAAAGCCAGGGCAGAAAAGAGTGTTCTTGAATAAGAGACCTTCAAGAACATGATATCCTCATCCCTACACAACAAAGTGTGCTATCAAAATAGACAGGGACTGGGATCCAATGAGATAGCTCCTCCACACACAATCTTGTCAGTAAGATCTCCTAGGTGTGGAACTTGTGAAGATGAGCTTCCTCTCATAGATCCTATGAGTGAGGAGGATGAAGAAGAGATAGTGAAGAATCCCTCTACAAAGTGTGAAGAGGAGGATTCCAAGAAGGGTGACTATCCTTCTAAGGATAAAGTGAAGACTGTGATGACCAAGTCCATGAGAAGAACTTAATCAGAAAGAGCAAGAGAAAGGCGAGGAAGGCTCAAGAGATCAAGGCTACTTTCGACTCTAAGCAGAAACAAGTTTTTATTTCTGCAGGGTTTAAAGTAGTAGGGACTGAAGACATCAACCAAAACTCTGCTAAGAGTTTTGGTTCTTGTTCAACTCATCTCAGCAGCAAGAAGAAGACTGATCTGCTGTGTACCACTGCTGCACAGCCTCGTCCTTCAAACTCCAAGCACAGTTCTCAGCCCAAGAGGACTATCTCAGCATCTGCAAAGATGATGGTGGAGAAGGGAAGTGACCAAAGACAGTCTTACTCTCAAGAGAAGGCTCTTGTGAAGAAGAAGATGAATTGTGTTATGTGTGACAGCACCACTCAAATTGCAAAGGATTGTCCCTTCAATCCTAAAGGTACTGTCCATATGGCCAAAACAAAGGCTTTAAAGTGTTCTAAGAAGATTCAGGCTTCGGAAGGAAAACTAGTTTCCTTCGGAAGTTCCAAATCTAACAACAAGGGAAGTGGAAAATTCTCTTCTGAGGAATATTTGGTCTCGGAAGAAAAAAGTTCTTCCAAAGCACCGAAGTCTGCTGCAGTGTTTGTAGAATCTTCCGAAGGTTCAGTCATCAAAACTTCTGAAGCTCCAAAAGCTTCTAAAGTTTTGAATGTCAAGTCCAAGACTCCAAAGGTGGCGTGGACGTCTAAGAAAGACCAAGTGATTGAGATTTCTCCATCAAAAACAGCTCAAGATCCTCTTAGTACAACCATAGGATCTATTACTGTTAATTTACCTTCTGCAAGTGAGCCCAAGACAGGCAAGGCTTGGGTTTCTAGATGTAACTAATCATTCTCTTTTGTGCAGGGACAGCTGAAGACAGACAAAAATGTCTAGATAATAGACAGTGGCTGCTCCAGGCACATGACTAGTAATAGGTCACTACTCCAAAACTTTGAAAGGAGTGATGGAGGACCTGTTGCTTTTGGAGGAGATGAAGATGGTTACATTTCTGGTAGGGGCAAGGTCACAAATGGTAAGCTCAGCATAGAAAAGGTAAACTTTGTAAAGGAGCTTGGATACAATCTTCTGAGTGTATCCCAATTTTGTGATCAGAGTCATAACATGCTCTATACTGAGCATGAGTGCATTGTTCTTAGGCCTCGTATGGTCATTCCTTATGAGCATATCCTACTTGGAGCCCCCAGGAAAGGAAACATGTACAAGATGGATTTGCAAGAAACCTCTCCCTCTGGAGAAGTTCATGCTTTCTGTCTAAAGCCAATAGTGATGAGTCATTCCTATGGTATAAAAGAATGTGCCATGTAAACTTTAATAACATGAGTAAATTGATTAAGCATGATTTGGTAACTGGAATGCCAAAAAAAGATTTTACAAGTGATGACCACTGTGTTGCATGCCTGAATGGGAAGCAACATAAGGTATCTCACAAGCCTAAGGAAATGAACTCCATCACTACACCCCTACACTTGTTACATATGGATCTCTTTGGCCCCACCTGAGTTTAGGAAGGACCTTATACTGTCTAGTGATCACAGATGACTTTACAAGATTCACTTGGGTTTTCTTCCTTAGAACTAAGGATGAGACTCCTGAGATTCTAAAGAATTTCATCCTAAAGATTGAGAATCAATCTGATCACATGGTCAAGATCATAAGATGTGATCAAGGAATCGAATTTAAGAACAATATCCTTGATACATTATGTGATGAAAAGGGTATTACAAGAAAATTTAGTGCTCCCAGGACTCCTCAGCAAAATGGTGTTGCTGAGAGGAGAAACAGGACACTGATTGAAGCTGCAAGAACCATGCTGTCTGACTCTAAACTACCCATCACCTTCTGGCCCCTTCCGAACCTCAGGATGAATCAGAACATCCTGAGGATGTGCAGCCAGAGGAAGCTCAATCAACTCCAACCTCAGTAGCTCCTCTAGCACCAGGAAGACCCATCTTGTCTTGGACATACACCATAAATCTAGAAAGGTGACATGTTATTAAAGATCAAGGCATTGAAGACATCTACACATGGCAAGATATGTTTCAGTTGCCTCTGCATGATCTCTTTGACATGAGAATACACTTTGACAGCCTGAAAGATCCTGATCATCTTATGAAGAAAGGAATGGTGATCATCCTAATGAGGACTGTTAGTATCTGAAGTTTTCTAAATGTTTTGGCAACATTAGCCTAGGGGAGTTTGTAGAGATTAATGAAGAGGCTGACGCAACCTAAACATCTTTAGTCTTTCCTGCATGCTGCACAAGTGCATTGAAGTGGAATGCTTTGGAAGTTTCACATATGCAACAGAAATACTCTAAGTGTGAAATCTTCCGAAGCCAAGACCAACATCTTCCAAAGCCAAAGATGAAGTCTTCCGAAGCCTTAGAGACAAAGTCTACCAAAGCTTCAAGTTCATGAAGACAGATTTCTTCCGAAGACTTTTAGTAACATGCTTTATCTGATGTACTGTTCCATAAAGCTAGACACCTTTCCGCTGCAACTCTGCAAGTCACCAACTAACATGGTTTGGTGAAAATGTCCATGCTTTTGGTAACTGTACATTGAGGTCTTGAGTCTGTAACTTTCTATTTTATCTACTTTATCCTTTTTGTAATAGATAAGGATGTGAGCTATGGCATGTCATAGTCACTAGTCAAAAGGCAATCTGCCTTTTGACTCTACAATTGATTTTGTGTGTGTCTAGTCAATTGTATCTAGCTGGCTTTCAAAGTATAGCCGGCTGTAGGATGTTGTATAAGTATCTCATGTTCTTGTATCTTTCGAATATGCTTTGTAACACTTGTAATAGAACATAGAGAAGGCAATATACTGCATTCTTGAAAACCAAACACTTGTGTTCTTTTTGTTCTGTCTCATATACTACTTGTGTTCTTAGTGTCACCACTTGGTTAATCCAGTTTACTGTTTGATCTAAGTTTAGTTTATCTCTTCTTTGTGTTGCTGTGTTGTAACTCTTCACCCTTCAACGATCCTACAGATTCTTATGGTGTTAGTTAGATTTGGAGGCTCAGGATGATGGATTATTGAAGCTTAATTATCTCTTGTAAGGATTTAACCTTAAGTTCAAGGTCCATCCCCATGGCTGCTAACTATTGAAGAGTTGTGAGTTAATGTTCTGGAAAAATAATGATTGTAGCTTGGTTTTGTAGAATCTTGAGTTGAGCTTTAACCACAAGGACTTAATTTGCTAATGCGTTCAATAGATAGTTCTCAAATACGTTAATTTGGCTCTTTCAACATAACTTTGAAGCCTTGCATTTTATGCTTATAAGACAACTAATATTTGTGTATGTTCAAGGTTATGGGCTATCAATTAATGTATCTATTTTAGACTTCCCTCATCCATAGTTATGGATTCCTTGGGACTAGATAAGGTCGTAGGTCGAGCCTCTACACATTCACCACCAGATGTGTTTTCTTGGTGCCTTAGATTCCTCTCCTCAAGAGATGACTCCAAAGAAATTTTCTCAAGATGATTTTTCATTGTTGAGGTCCTAGTTATGTTATCTTTGTCTTGCTAATCAACTCATGGATCAATAGTAGAGACCTCTTCCACATTGACCCTTTAACCTTTAGGGCCAATCTCTTCATGATAAGAATGTGGGTCAGATGTTTGAGCATACATATTAGTCTCCATTGTCTGTAATGTATTAGATGGGGAACACAACAAGTTATGCTGAATGGCCGCTTGAACATCCTTAGCATAGGTAATAGACATGTGAATGGAATATGAGGAGCTAAGTCTAATTGCTCGGGACATGTGCCGATCCTAATGAGACTTCTTCCTTTGAAGTTTGTCTCAGTTGTGGGGGTATACCTATTAGTTTCTCAATAGAGTGTTAGGACTATAATTGACGGCTAGAGGAGAGGGTGTGGGTCTACTCAGAAAAAGGAAGAAAAACCTCCTTCTTTGAGTTTTGTTTAGGTGTGGTTGACACCTTTGACTTAGCTATGATCCAAGTTTCTGGCCTTGTCTTATTTAGTGGAGGTGATTTGGGGACTTGCTCTTCTTAGTAGGGGTTTGTTTCTTTTTGGACACTTTTAGCTTTGTAGTAGATAGGGTGTTGGATAAGCAATGAAGGGTGTAACCACGCTGTCATTATGAGGATCTATGACCTCAAGGATGTGTGAAAATAAGGGAGTGACCTTTCTTGAAAATGATTTAGGAGTTGCCTTGAAACTGAGAGAATTAATTGTTTAAAGTTCCTAATGCATGTATACCTCTTTCATATCCAATTTTATTAGCCAATTCTTTATTTAAGATCTGTTGACTAAACCTAGGGTACTACAAAAACTTAAATTTTTCAGCAACAATTACAATTTTGCAAAGCTTTTGAAAATTAAAGTTTGAGAAATCGTAACTTTATTGCTTTACAAGTCCATCGATAGCCCCTGCTAAAACCAATGGAACTTGATCCATCCATTTGACTTGTTTGATAAACAACAAAGAAAGATATGCACTTATGATATAACATTGATTTAGAGAAGTGGATGTTGGGAGTGACCCTTCATATCCCATCACCTTGAAACTAGCGCTCGCCACTTTTAGAGAAGGAAGATTCACCATTTTCATCATTGAGTTGGAGATGTTAACAAATCTTTGCGCAAGAGATGGTAATATTCACTTTTTGCACCACTACAGTTAGGATTTTGATTCCATGTTCTCTTTGGATAGAACATTGCTTGATGTGTGTTGCACAAATCATAGGATCGACCAATATTGCTAAAGCGTATTTGTCATTCCGGAGGAAGTTAAGAACATGGTCATAAACTAAATCACCAATGGGTTCAATCAAAGCATATGTTGTGATTTGGTTAGAATTCTAGGTTAAGAGAGATCACTTGGAAAAAAATTGACATTGGATTGGGCTTTAAAGAGATGAGCATTTTAAAGTTTTTTTCTTTTAGATGTGTGTAGTCGATGACAATAGTCGGAAGAAGTATGGATTTACAATTCTGATCATATATAATAGTAATAATTTAAAGTACTTGCCACTGTAACTATAAATCTAACAGTTTTGTGATGATGGAATAGTGTTTTCATGAAAGAACTACGGCGTGACTACCTATTGGCAGATAAAAGTGGGTACTATCAGATCTTGTAAAAAACATGTGCCAAAGTCCTCATATTTTACAAATTGCGATAGTTGAAAGCTACCCAATTTGTTATCAAGAAAACAAATTTTAACAATTTTTTTCAGATTCCATTATGCATAATTATTTAGTTATTCAAAATTTACCATCACAATAGTAGATACAGGATTTTGGAACCATATTTGATCAAATGAATTTGTGTTAGGATCTCAGCATCTAGTTTGATCAATTAGATTGGATTTGCAGCGGAATGAGCCCACAAATTAACAAATTTAAACAAGAACACACGAAATTTATCAATGAAAAGTGTTTGTTATAGAGAGAGAATTTCTGCCAAAAGGAATATATTCATTCAATATATGCGTCGGCTGGCTTTCGCGCAACGTTACAATTAGGTCATCTTTCCTTTTATAAGGAAGCTGACGTCAGCTGATGTCACTTGACAGTGACATCTAAATGTTATTTAACTACTGAAAGTTAACATAACTACTGAAGATGTCAAACAGCTGACATCTTCTTACAAAAATACTAAGTGTTAACTATCACTACAACTACTGAAACAACAACGGCTGAAGAACATGCTCTTCAGTCGTTTTACAAGTACTGAAATAGAAAATAAAACTACTGAAAGGAAACCATCACAACAACTAAAGAATGCTTCTTCAGCTGTTGTGACAAACTCTGAAGGCTTAGTACTTGGACTTCTGAACTTCAATTGTTGTCATCAGCTGATGTCTTCAGCTGATGTCTTTAGTCTTTGTACTTCAGCTGTTGATCTTCAGTACTTTAGCCTTCAGCTGTTGATCTTCAGTACTTTAGTCTTCAACTGTTGAAGTCTTCAGTACTTTAGTCTTCAGCTGTTGGTCTTCAGCTGTTGAAGTCTTCATTACTTTATTCTTCAGCTGTTGATCTTCAGCTTTGTCAAACAGCTGATCAAGTCTTTAGCAGTTGTTATGATGTCTTGTGGGACTTAAAGGTTTTTCTGATCTGGCTCATTGTTCTTTTGGTCCTACAAACTCCCCTGAACCAATGTAGCCAAAACCTTTAAGCTTATTGAAGATGTCCCACTTATTACGGCAGAAAGATTAGTCTTTTTGTTTTCTAGATCAGCTCAGAAGTGACCCTTGTAAGCACAGGCCCGGGAAGAAGTCTCAATGATCTGTTTGGCAAAGGATGGATGGGAACTCTGTCTTGGGGAACTGGACACAGAGCTGTTACCCCATCCATGAGATCTACTTCCCAAATATAAGTCTGTAAGACTCCCTTGTATAGGCCTCAAGGAAGGTTACTTGTTCCTCCATGGTAAGCTCTTCTACTTCTCCTTCAAAGAGTGATTTTGGCCCATAGTACTCAGAGAGGTATTTGACCTGCTTTCCATTTTTTAGCTCCACAGTTGTTATGATTCTATATGCGAATTCATGTGGGTGAATACCCTTTAAGAACTACTGGAGCTCATTCTTTCTAACTTCCTCAAGCCTCCTATACACTAACCCCTTTTTCACCACTTTATTCTCTAGCATCTTTAGTGGGGTCAGTTTAGCTTTATAGGCTTTCTTGAAGTCATCTAGGATCTCCCAAGGTGATACTACAAAGGCCAGTGAGATCACTTCATCTACAATCTTCTTTACTTGGCCAATGTATCTCTGTGGAATATTTTTCTTTTGAATCCTATAAGACACCATGGGATCAGGCCAAATCCTCACACTCTCTTTTTGATATTGAAGGTATGTCTGAGAGTGTATAATCTCTGAGCATGATTCTTCATATTGATTATTGAAGATGTCGCAACGTATGCTTTGTCGACTCTTCTCAACAATTCCTCATCATGTTGTTTGTGAAGCTCTTCTTCTTCTAACTTCACTTTTTCACAGTTTTCCTTTGAGATTCAGGAGTAATTGTTAGAGGGTGACTTATGGCCTTAGGCAACTATATAACAGCTGAGATTGGCAGCCTATCTTCATCATCATCATCTTCTTATTCTTCCTCTTCTAGCCTCAGTACCCTTCTCTTCCTCTTCTGGGATACATCATTGGCTATTGGTTTTGTGGGTAAGGGAATTGGTTTAGTGGGTTGTGGTTGTGGTGGTTTTGGTGTGGGAATTTTGACAGGCTGTTCTAGCATTTTTGATGTAAGTGAGGCTTTGGATTGTGTGACCAGTTCAGTCCTGCTCCTAGCACCAGCTTCATTTAAGGCTTCAATGACCAGCCCTTTGGTATATACTTCAGACAAACAGATCTTGGTGGTTATTGCCAATATGTTGTCCCTGGACCATGACTTGATTTCAATCAATGATCTTCCAAGATACTTAGCTATGAACCTAATCATGATTTCCAATCTTTCCCTTTCCAACACACTATAACCGGCCCATCTTGATTGTATCTCTTCTATTTCCAGCCTTCTGATCTCAGAGTCTAATGTGGCTGTGTCATGACCATGTCTAAATAGCTTATCTATAATTTTATCCATTGATCTGCTATGAGCTTCATCAGCATCTTTAACAAGGTCTTCTAATGATTTTTCTTCATCAGCTCTTGACTCAGCACTTTTCTTTCTTTTATATGTGATCAACTGTTTTGAGATCAGTTCTTTCTCAACCTCCTTCTCTTTCTTAGGCTCTTTCTGTTTTTCAGGCTCTTTCTCAGCATCAACTCTCTTTCTTTTCTTGTCTTTCACTGCCTTAGACTTTGCAGTCTCCCCCTTTTGGTTGCATTGGAATCAGGGGTTTTGAGGCAGAAAGAGATTTATGAACAGCATCGTCAATGAGGGTTTGTAGATGTGAGGGTATCCTCTAATCAATGGCTTGATGCACTATGTTAGTGATGATGGGAGTCATAAGAGGTAAGGAGTTTTGAAAGATAGCAACCATCTGCTCAGAGGGGTTCTGTCCTTGAGAGGTGGTGCCAAAAGTAGAGGCTGGTGGCTCAGTTATGTGTGTAGGCTCAGTGTTTGGTGAACCTTCAATTGAAGGTGCCATCTTTGTGGTTATTGGGGTAGATGGTCTTTGATCCTGAGACATTTTGGCCAATAGCTCTTTGAGTCTGCTCACCTCATTCTCTAGGATGGTATTGTGGTTAGAACATCATAGAAAAAGCCCAGGTCATCATCAGTCTGTGCTGAATCACCTGACCTCCTGATTGAATAAGGATGTACATGCTCTAGGTAGATCAGTAGTAACATGTGCCCCTTGTTCTTGGTACTGGGGACTTCCTACCTCAAGACTATGTCCATCATTGGCAGTTGCCTCTGGTAAGGTCTTATGGATGGTACCAACTGCATCCTGATCATATGCTAAAGCAGGAGAAGTGGCAGCCTTACCAGAAGTTCTAATCTCCTTTTCTACACTTGGAGATTGAACATCGTAACCCCTATGCTGTGGGTTATCAGAGGCACTTTGGTCCTCCCCCTCAATGGTTGAGGTATTCCCAGTTGTAATTGGTTTCTGGGAAGGGGGTGAGGAGTGCAATTGACTCAGCACTTTTGCAACTATCAGAGTAGGACTTTGAGGGGTGGTTGCATGTGGAGATTGGGTAGAAGCAGATTGCACCCTGGGTGAGAAGTGCTCTTCAATGGCAACCCTCTCAATTGAGATAGGTTCCAGCAATGTGGTTTCCCCCATTGTGGTTGCAACAGGATCTTGTTGAGAGGATACCTGTGCGGCTTTAGCAGGATGAGTCTTTGACATAACTGGGGGGTTAGAACCAGTATGTTCTTCCTGTATTGGTGGTACAGGGGCGTCCTCAGGGGACTCATCTCCCTGAGTAGCCTTTTTGGGTTTTAGTGGTTTGGGTTTGGTGGGGACTTTGGATCTAGAAGTGGAGGCTGTGGGTTCCCTCTGCTTGGGTTTTAGCATACGGGTAGCCCCTTTGAGAGTAGGGCCTGTGTTATGTCGGGAGTATACCTCAGCTAAAACAGCTGGAGCAGGGACTCCAAGACCAACAAGTCCATCAGATTTTAGCTGATTTAAAATAATGGCCATCAGAAACCTAGGATAAAGTAGCCATCTATTTGTCACAGGTTTTGAGCCAGATTCTTTATTCCATAAAAATATCTCAGAAAAATTTAGATTTTGTTGCTCAAGGATAGAATACAATACCTGTTGCCATCGGGAAGACATCTGATCCCAAGAAGATGTCTTCGAAGCTAGGCAGACATTCACCATGTGAAAAATAAGTCGTTCTGCATCATGGAAGTGCTTCTTCAGTATGGTTGTAGCATTTATGTCGCCTTCATACCCATTATTAATGAAAGACATATCAGTTGTGCCTTTCGGGTATTCTTTAGGATAGGTGCCATCATGCAAATTTAGGGTATTGCGAATGATGTCTGTAGTGATGAGCACCTGTTTCTGGTTTACCAATGACTGTAGAGTGATTTGGTTATCATTCTCACCAGTGATTACAGAACGTTGGTCCAGAACTGGATAAGGAGTCAGAATATATGGTAGGATTCAGAAGAAAGGCTGTTCGGTATGGGGAATCCACCATAAGATCGATGGCAGTGTTAAACTTGTTCAAGAAGGCCGATTTTGTAAGGTAGGCAACAGAGTTGTGTCGGGGTTGGAGTTTCATGGTCACCATTGTTGAGAGAGAAAGGTTTGAAAATGGCTAATGAAACGTTTGGCTACAAGTACTGTTATTTATAGGTTTAGAAAAGGCTAAAAAGAAAATGACTGAAAGTATTGGTGTTGTCATCGGTTGTTATGAAAACAACTGAAGGCTTGGTTTTAACTATCAGACGTTTAAAACAACTGAAGACTTGGTGTTAGTCATCAGCAGTTGTGAAACTACTGAAAACCTTGGTTTTGTCTTCAGATGTTGTAAACAACTGAGAACTTGGTGTTAGTCATCAGTAGGTGTAAAACTACTGAAGACATGGTTTTCTCATTAGTTGTTGTAAATGACAGAAGATTTGGTGTTAGTCATCAGTAGTTGTGAAACTACTGAAGACATTGGTTTTGCTTCAGTTTATTAAGATGAAACAGCAGTTGTAAAACGACTGAAGAGAATATTCCCGTCAGTAATTTTCGTCAATTCTTAGCTTTTCAGCTGTTTCATACTGTCCTCAACACTTACTCATCAGTCTTTTTGGCTGTTTTCAGTTGTTTCATAGGACATTAGTACTTGTTATAACTACATCAGTAGTTTGTAATAGGATCAGTACTTATTTGTGACATGTTTACTAATGATCATCAGTATTTGTTTACTGAGATCATCAGTAGTTGTCAGTTATTCTAGCTGTAGCATACCAAGCCTTAACACTAGGTTTTGGAAAGTTGAATTATCCAAAGGCTTAGTAAAAATGTCTGCAAGCTCATGAGCACTAGGCACAAACTTTGGATCAATCAGACCTTTTTCAAAACAGTCCCTAATAAAATGGTGTCTGATCTCTATATGTTTGGTCCTAGAATGCTGGACAAGATTCTTGACAATGCAAAGAGCTGAAGCACTGTCCATTAATAATGGAGTCTTAGTCTCTGTAATGCCATAATCTAAAAGTTGGTTCTGAAGCCAGAGTACCTGAGATGTACAACTTCCAGCAGCAATGTACTCTGCTTCAGCAGTGGATGTAGCAACAGATGTTTGTTTCTTACTCTGCAAAGAAATCAAACAGTTGCCTAGGAATTGACATCCACCAGAAGTTGACTTTCTCGTTAACTTACACCCTGCATAGTCACTATCAGAAAAAGCAACCAATTTACAAGAGTGTCCAGTGGAATACCATAAACCTAGAGATTGTGTACCTTGCAGATATCTAAAGATCCTCATGACTGCAATCAAATGAGATTCTTTAGGAGCAGCCTGAAATCTAGCACAAACACAAGTTGCAAACATGATATCTGGTCTAGAAGTTGTTAAGTACATAAGGACCCAATCATACATCTGTAAAGTGTTTCATGAACAGCTTTACCTTTCTGATCTGCATCCAGTTGAGTGGTGGCACATGGGAGTAGAACAGGGCTTACAGTTTTGTAAATCAAACTTATTCAAAAGATCTTTTGTATATTTAGACTGATGAATAAAAGTTCCATAGCCTTTTGTTTGATTTGCAATCCTAAAAAGAACTATAATTCTCCCATTGCACTCATTTCAAACTTCTTTTGCATTAAATTGGTAATATCATCACACAACTGGGGATCAGAGGATGCAAAAATAATATCATCAACATAATTTGAACAAGTAGCTTATGCTGATCCACCTTCTTAATGAACAAAGTTTTATCTATGGAGCCTCTAGTGAAATTATTTTGAAGAAGAAAATTTGATAATGTCTCATACCAGGCTCTAGGAGCTTGTTTCAACCCATAAAGAGCCTTATCAAACTTGTATACCCAATCTGGATGTTTATTATACTCAAAACCTGGGGGTTGACACATATAAACCTCTTCTTTTATTTTACCATATAAAAATGCACTTTTAACATCCATTTGGAAAACTTTAAGATTCTGGAATACAGCATAGGCTAAGAACAATCTAATTGCCTCCAGTCTGGCTATAGGAGCAAAGGTTTCATCATAATTAATACCTTCTTCCTGTGCAAACCCCTGAACAACCAGTCTGGCCTTGTTCTAAACATCAGCCCATTTTCATCTGTTTTATTCCTAAACACCCATTTAGTGCCTATTGCACACTTATCTAGGGGTAAAGGAACCAGTTCCCACACTTGCTGCTTGTGAAGTGAAGTAGCTCAAGCTGCATGGCTTCAACCCATCCATTGTCCCTTAAAGCAATGTGATAGTTCTTTGGCTCTTGCTGACTAATGAAGAGAGCATAGAAGTAGAAATTGGACAATTGACTTCTTGTTGAAACTCCAACATTGATATCACCAATGATTTGAGATATTGGGTGATTCTTCAGCTCTTGATAAACAATAAGATCTGTGCAAGTGTTTGTAGGTTCTTCAGCAGCAGCACATGGTGATGCATACTCTTGAAACCAAGAATGAGTTGGCAAATCAAAAGATGTAGAGGAAGCAGAGATCTCATCAGCATTTGTTGTGGATGGAACTGTTGAAGCTACAGGAACATCAACTTTAGTGGACTCAGGCAGTTGATCACTAAACTTGAATAGGTGAGTATTGATATTATCATCATCATTAATACCACCAGGTGGAGAACTGTTGATAGGAGCAACAGCTGAAGCCTGATAAGGAACATATTGCAGTATGTCCAAATCAAATAACTCCACAGGGTTTTGTGGAATCCTGTCCTTTGGAGATTCATTAAACTTCACATGCAGAGTCTCTTCAACTATCTTTTTTCTGCAGTTGAAGACTCTATATGCCTTGCAAGTAGATGAATAACCAACAAAATACCCTGCATCCACCTTAGGATCAAATTTCTGGAGTTGATCCTTTGTGTTGAGAATGAAACAAGGACACCCAAAGGCTCTGAAAAATGAAATTAGAGGAGCCAAATGATGTAGAACTTCATATGGAGTCTTCATCAACCTCTGATTTACTAAGGCTCTATTCTGCACATAGCAAGCTGTGTTAACAGCTTCAATCCAAAAGTTCAGTGGCAAACTAGAGTAAGCCAACATGGACCTTGCAGCTTCAATTAGGGTCCTGTTCTTTCTCTCTACTACCCATTTTGTTCTGGAGTCCTTGGGATGCTAAACTGCCTCTTGATTCACTTTGAGAGATAAAAATCATCAAGTGTATGGTTTCTGAATTCAGTTCCATTATCACTTCTGATACACTTGACAGATAGGGAATACTGCTTCTCAACATACAACACAAAGTTTATAATCGTCTGAGTAGCCTCATCCTTTGAATGCAAGAAGAAAGTCCATAAAAATCTAGAGTAAGCATCCACAATTACCAGACAGTATTTCTTCTTTGCCATACTCATTACTCTCACAGGACCAAAGATATCCATGTGTAGTAATTGCATGCAGGCAATGGACTTAGGTTCTTCAATAGGAGGGAATGAGACTTTGTTTTGTTTTCCTTTCAAACAAGCAGTGCAGTTGTCTTCACATCTGAACTCCTTCATAGGTAATCCCCTTACTAAACCATGATGTATCAGCTGATTCAAGTTTTTAAGATTCACATGACCCAGCCTTCTATGCCATAGAATAGATTCTTGAGGAGAAGCCTTGGAAAATAGGCAAGGATGGCCTTTGAGATCTATTCTCTTGGAAAGATCTAAGGCATACACTCTTCTTGTCCTGTTGGCCCTCAGGAGAGTGTGATCATCCAACACCTTATCAATCAAACTCAGAACTTTGGATGACAGAATCCTGCAGTTCTGACTGGTGAAAAGAGCAACATGGCCTTTATCACACATTGACTGACACTCAAGAGATTGTACTTGAGATTCTCCACATGGTTAACATCATCAAACCTTATTTCCCCATTGGAGACAAAGCCTTTGCCAATGATGTAACCCTTAGCATCATTGCCAAAAGAAACAAACCCCTTCTTTCTTTGAGAGTAATCATGAAGAAGAGAGTTGTCCCCTATCATATGCATAGATCATCCACTGTCTACATACCAGATGCTACTGTGGCATGCTGAAGAACCCTGCAATCATAATAAATTAGTTACTTTTTAGACCCAAACCTTTTTGGTTTTGGGTCTGTTCACATCAACAGATGGTAAACTAACAGATTTGCTATGAAGAACAGCTTGAGGGGATGGAGATGGTGAAGAGGAAGAATCCTTTGGCATGGATTTTCTTCTCTGTGGTTTCAGCACAGGAGCATCTAATTGGTTGACTCTCCCCAATAGATGTTGAACCATCATAACAAGTTGTGTTTGATTCTGTGATAAAACCTTCAGCTTATCAGACACATTAGTACATGAGATTGATGGATTCCTGTGTTGTACCATCTCCCTTTGAGCAACCTCAGCTGTTGCCTGATTAACCCCTTTCTTTTTAGATTTCTTCTTGGATTTTGGGGTTACAGGTTTGGATGTTGCTGGTACAAACTTGGTTTCAAACTTAGTTTTCATTTTATCCATTTTCTTTTTAAGGTTCTCATTGTGTTTGAGTTTGGAGCCCTTTTTATACCAGCAATCATCAGTAAGATGATTGAATAAGCCACATATTTCACATGGCCTTTTCTTCATCTTAGGTTGATCATCTGCTGAAGAAGATGAAACTACTGAAGACTTATTCTTCAGCAGTTTGCGATTAGTACTAGCAGTTTTCTTCCTTGCAGTATATGCTTTCTTGATATCTTCTTCAGTAGTTTTCCTACCCTTTTTACTAGCAGTTTTCTTCCCTTTAGTACATGCAGTAGTTTGGGTTTCTTCTCCAGGTGTTATGACTTGCTCTTTAGTACTTTCAGTACTTTGTGAAATACCACCTGGAGTGATCAACTTTTTGATCATGTGAGTGTCAGCATTTGAACCATCAACATCAGCTGATAGGTTTTGAGAGGAATTAATGCTGACACCAACCTCTGATGATGTTGTATGAGATAGTAGATCACATGATGAAAAGGATTGGTTATTGCTTTTCCATCATATTCTTCCTCTACTCTTGGAGTAAAATCTGTAAGAGGAGCAGTGTGATTATAAGCAATGCCAAACTTCACAATGGAAGGAGACTGCTTATTGAGAAGCATTTCAAAACCCTTGCAGGAATGTACCCATCGATCACACTCTATCTCGGTAGCTACAAGTGTTTCTTTGAGGTCTCTGTACTTCTCTAGAAGTACCTCTTCCCTAGCCTATGATCAGTGATTTGGCATTTTAGTTTGGAAATCTCATCATTCTTATCATTAAGCACAGACTCAAATTCAGCCTTTCTTTTGGATATTATTTGTTCTAGCTCAATGTTCTTGTTAATTAAAACGATATTTGCTTCTGTAATAGATGCAAATACGGCTATGCATGTTTCAGAACATAGCTTGGCTTTGACCTCAGAGGATACTTGTGATACCTGTGGTGTGGAGGCATTAGAGGATGAGGTATCAGCAGACTCCAGGGCCATAAGAGCAAGGTTTCCAAAAGGATTGTCACCGCTATGTTGACCAGCACCAGAAAACAATTGTTCATGACCAGACATATTATCTGGTAAACTGCTCCAGTCAACAACTCCTGGGGTGAAAAAGCTGTGTGTTGTTGAGGTTGAGATTGTTGATGAGATTGGGAAGGTTGAGGCTTAGGAAGAGCAGGTGGTTGTTGAGCAATGGGTACTTGAACTTGACTGGTTTGTGGCATGTAATAGCAGGGATATGGATATGACATTGGACCCTGAGGGACAAAATATGCAGGAGATAGAGGTTGTGATTGATGACCAAAACTAGCAGGATGTTGCCCTCTGTTTTGTTGAATATTACTTGAAAATGTCACAAAGGGTGCAGAGGAGTTAGATCCAGATGATCTACACTCTCTTGCAAAGTGCCCAAGCTTGTGGCATTGTGACACCTCAACTTACTCTTGTCAAAACCAACTTTGGTTTTGCCAGAGAGTCCAAGGAATTTCCTACCAGTTCTCTTGTAGAACTTCTGATATCTGATATTAATCAAGGCTATTTGGCTCAGAATGTCCATCTCTTCTAAGTCATCATCAGCTATACCTTTCAAATCATCCATAATGAAGCACAAATTGTCACTATTACAGCCTGACTGACTATCAACACTCACAAATGCATGATCAAAACTGTTTGAAGAGAAATTTATATGCTCATCATAATTACTTTCTGATGCAGCATATTCTGACTCATGACCGACCAAGGCAGTGTTCCCTGGTACAAAGTCTTCAGGGAGCTTTCCTTATGATGCCAGTTTCCTTTTCTGCTCTATCTCTCTTTCAAATGTAA
This sequence comes from Flaveria trinervia, assembly GCA_025506515.1. Classification (NCBI taxonomy): domain Eukaryota; kingdom Viridiplantae; phylum Streptophyta; class Magnoliopsida; order Asterales; family Asteraceae; genus Flaveria; species Flaveria trinervia. The sequence continues at coordinate 38,594,776 of CM046451.1, forward strand.
CCAGTTTCCCATGAAGTTGGGTGAGAGATAGGCTATCCAGATTTGCATTAGAGCGTAGGAAAATTGTATATGTGTCCCATCTCTCAGGCAGTGATATGAGGAATTTGTGGTTCATCTGGCTATTAGTGTATTCATGTTTGACCATTTTCAGCTCAGAGATCAAACATGAAAAACTCTCAAACTGTTGAGTCAGAGTCTCACCCTTCCTATGAGCAAATGTCTCATATTGTTGGGCAAGTATTTCCCTATTGTTTGCTAAGACCTCATCAGTACCACCAAATTGTTCTTTCAGTGCCTTCGAGAGGTCATGAGCAGTTTCATGATGCATATGCCCATAATAGATTTCATTAGGCATTGCCATGGCTAGAATACCATGAGCTTTCGCATCAATCTCAAACAGTTTTCGATCCTCATCAGAGTATTGTTCCTTCTTCTTCGGAACCATTTGGTTGGTTTCTGGATTGTTCACCATAGGCTTATGTGGACCATGTACCACTGATGTCCAACAACCTGAACTGTTAACAGACAGGTGATGGAGCATTCTTCGTTGCCATATGTTATACTCAGTCCTAACCAACATCGGAGGCTTGGTTGAGGAACCAGTATTGTGAGGGTCATTAGAAGGAGTAGTCACGTTCAGACTTCAGACAAATTCAAGGTAAACAAAGCAAATCTAGCTCAAAACCACTTAGAACCTCAAACAAAATGGCCAGAAGCAACAGAAACTCAATCTCTATAACCGATTCTTGCAAATTTGCTAATTCGATCAAACATACATAGCAAAAGAATAGTTTCAATGATCAATTGTTAAATCGATCAATGATTAACCTGCTCTGATACCATTTGTTAGGATCTCAGCATCTAGTTTGATCAATTAGATTGGATTTGCAGCGGAATGAGCCCACGAATTAACAAATTTAAACAAGAACACACGAAATTTATCAATGAAATAGTGTTTGTTATAGAGAGAGAATTTCTACCAAAAGGAATATATTCATTCAATATAGCTTCGGTTGCTTTCACGCAATGTTACAATTAGGTCATCTTTCCTTTTATAAGGGAAGCTGATGCCAGCTGATGTCACTTGACAGTGACATCTAACTGTTATTTAACTACTGAAAGTTAACACAACTACTGAAGATGTCAAACAGCTGCCATCTTCTTACAAAAATACTAAGTGTTAACTATCACTACAACTACTGAAAAGAAACTACTGAAACAACAACGACTAAAGAACATGCTCTTCAGTCGTTTTACAAGTACTGAAATAGAAAATAAAACTACTGAAAGGAAACCATCACAACAACTGAAGAATGCTTCTTCAGCTGTTGTGACAAACTCTAAAGTCTTTAGTACTGGGACTTCTGAACTTCTGTTGTTGTCATCAGCTGATGTCTTCAGCTGATGTCTTTAGTCTTTGTACTTCAGCTGTTGATCTTAGTACTTTAGTCTTCAGCTGTTGAAGTCTTCAGTACTTTAGTCTTCAGCTGTTGGTCTTCAGACTTTGGTCTTCAGCTGTTGAAGTCTTCAGTACTTTAGTCTTCAACTGTTGATCTTCAGACTTTGTCAAACAGCTGATCAAGTCTTCAACAGTTATTATGATGTCTTGTGGGACTTAAAGGTTTTTCTGATATGGCTCATTGGTTCTTTTGGTCCTACAATTTGTGAAAAGATCTTCATATTGTTCATTTGTATAAACCTTAACTAATTAATAATTTTCTCCTTTACACAATCTCTAATGAAATGATACCTAATACCAATGTGTTTTGTTTTTAAATGTTGAATTGGATTGTTTGGGATTAAGACAACACTATTGTTGTTAACTTGAATTGGAGTATTTGGGAAGGTTACCCCATAGTCTCACAGTTGAGTTTGAATCCGTAGCACCTAAGCACAAGTGCAAGCAGTGATGTACTTTGCTTTAGCAGTTTATGTAGACACATAGGTTTTGCTTCTTGCATTATCATGAAACCAATCTTCCCCCTAGAAATTGACATCGTCCTGAGGTGGATTTCTCGTTGATGTTGCATCCTCCATAGTCATTATCAATATATCCATAGAGATTGACATTAGTGCTCTTAGGGTACCATAATCCTAACTTAGATTCCCCTTTAGGATACTTTATAATCCTCATTGCAGTTATCATGTGTGACATTTTTGGTGCAGCTTTGAATCTTGAGCATATACATGTGGCAAACATAATATTCGGTTTGCTTAATTTGAGGTACATAAGCAATCCAATGATGACTCTATACTACTACTAATCAACTACTTCCCCCTCAAGCTTAGGAGTTGAAGTACATGTTTTAGGAGTTGAAGTACATGTTTTAGGAGTTGAAGTACATGTTCTGGACAGATTATTTTACTATCTTTAGCATCAATATCTTAAAATATCACTAAGTTGTATTGAACATACCTAGATTGATTTATAAGTATTCCATCAGGATTGTGTTTCACTTGTAGTCCTAGAAAGAAGGTGAGTTCTCCCATTGAGGTCATATCAAACTAGGACATCATAATACTATCAATGTCTGTACACAATCTCTCATATGTTAAACCCAATATACTATCATCCGCATATACTTGTACCAAAATGATATCCAAATCAACTTTCTTTTAAAGAGAGTTTTGTCTATGGACACTCTAGTGTCACGCCCAGAATAAAGTTGAAATGAGCCAATTAATAATAATGGGCTTAGTCGGGATTATTTGAAGAAAAAAAGTGAGGGAGGACTATGGACCGAGTAGATCTCGCGAGTTATGTGTTCAGCGACTTTAAGGTCCCGGGAACACCCAGTATATATAAACGGATAAGATTGAGCCATTCTCATTTGCAACTCAACACCAATTTCTAGAGAGAGAGAGAGCGTAGAGAGAAAGTGGAGATTCAAAGCTCGGTTGATCAAGAGATTGAAGATCGGTGTTCGTGGACATCCAAACAACAATAAAACACCAAGAATCTAGGTAAGAAACATTGTCTAATCATTTCTTTAAGGGTAAACCCAGATTCTAGGGCTTGAGGTTTTAAAAGTGGTGAAGAATCACCCAAAACTCATATTTTTGTCTAAGAAAACATGTAGGAAGATTAAATATAGCTTATTGGGTGATAAACCAAGTTTTGGATGTAAAAGATTGAAGTTTTGGGTCAAAAATAGGTTGGTTCGCAATTTCAGCCCGTTCTACGAAATTAAGAGTTATTCGAGCAAAATTATGTAGTCATCCAGTGAAACTATAAAGGCTTTCTACGAAACTGTAGTTTTGTAGACCTAAATATCAAATGAAAGTTGGGAGAAACTGGTAGCAAAGATGCTAGTAAAATTGCCAGTGAAGATGGTAGCGAAACTGTAGGCGAAACTAGCAGCGAAACTGCTAATCTGTCAGTGAAATTATCAGCGAAATTAGGCAGAAATTAACTCCTTTGAGTGTTAACTTATCTACAGGCTATGTAGTGCAACCCTTGCTTTGAAAGCTTGATTGAGAAGCTACTCATCGAGTCCAGGTGAGTTCTATGTCCCTTAGTTTAAAGGTTTGAAACTAATTTGGGGCTGGAAATGCATACTAAATATACGATTTAAATGAGCAAGAATTTAAGAGGTTTTAACGGGAAGAGCGATTTTTCTATAACAAAATGTGGGACCCCAGCTAGGGGAGTTGCCCTTTAGACCCCACTAGGGGCTGCTGCCCCTAGGACCACGCTATCAGGGGTTGCCGCCCCCGAACCCCCGCTGCCACGTGGTGAGTCGGTTATGTTCTATGATGACTTGTACTTGTTATGTATGTGGTTGTGAATGGATGATGCATGATGTTTACGATGATGTGTGATGGGGTATGTGATGTTTATGTGATGTTTATGTGATGCCATGTATGAATGTGTTATGTTGATCTTATATTCCTATTATGTATTATTCATGACTTACGTGTTATGATTATGAATGAACGAAAAGTATTATGTAACGTAAAGTGGAAGATAATGAAAAAAGGAACGTAATGAATGATTTAATGCATGCATTAATGAAAGGAAAGTAAAGATATTCTTGCAAGCAATGTATGGAGGTTCACACCCAATGAAGGGGGTTAGCTTAATGGTGTGTGGGTTAGCTACCCCGGAAGGATGCACACTAGGGTCTAATCTTTGTGATTGACCATATGTACGGGCCCTTGTCGCTTACCCCGGTACTGTGGTCAGGCCACCTGGCATAATGTATGGGGGTCTATTTATAGACTTCGGCCTAGTACCCGCTTAATGCATGATCGTGGGGTATAGCAGATGGCATTGGTACAAATTAATTTACCCTGGTATTGTGGTCAGGCCACCGGGCGCAATGTATAAGAGTCTATTTATAGACTTCGGCCCAGTACCCGCTTTATGCATGACGGTGGGGTATAGCTCGTAGTATTGGCCTGGAGCATAAGGATGTAAGTGATGTTTGTACATAGTTATGGAAAGTAAAGTAACGAATGATAATGATGATGTAAGATGATGAACGGATTTAAGTTAACGAATGATGATGGAAGATAATAATAATATTATCTACTTGTACGTATGACGTATGATTACGTATGGAAGTAAACAATGGTTCTAAATGAAAGAAAAGTATTTTATTTTATAAAACTAGAACTCATCCAATAACGCTGACTTTTATGTATTTTCCAATTGTTAGGTAATGATTGCTGAGGATTAGACGGGGCAACTACATGGCATTTTGGGATGGCATCCATTTCTAATACAATGATGTTTTTCTGATCTAATGCAAATTATGATATTTTATAACAGTTAACTAGATTGAATTATTTTGCAAAAGCTTTCATTAATGATATGAAATGGACTTTAATATGTTCCGCTACAATATTTTAGTAAAGTAAATGAATGTTTCATGTTTTATGTGCGATGATTGACCAGTTGTAAGTGTCCTGGGAACGGGGTCTTAGATCTGGTGTATCCATTTCTTAGAAGAAAGCTAGAGAATGTCTCATACCATTTCCCAGGCGCCTGATAAAGCCCATAGAGAGCGTTAGCAAGTTTGCGAATATAATCTAGATACTTAGGATCCTCAAACCTAAGATGTTGATATACATAAACTTCTTCATCTATCTCACCATAGAGAAATACACTTTTGACTTTCATCTTAAAACACCTTGAATTATTTTGTAGCAACAAATGAAAGAAAAATTCCAATTGCATCAAGCCTAGCCATAGGTTCAAAAACTTAATCTCAATTAATCCCATGTTCTTGTATGTACCCTTGTACCACAAGTATTGCTCTATTCTTGATGACAATAACCCTTTCATCATTCTTGTTTCTAAACACCCATTTAGTTCCTATCGTAGTAGTCTTTCCCCTAAGTATTGCATATTGTTTCGAAACTGTTAGGGACTGTGTACTGGACAGAGTACTAACTGATTTACGTGTATTCCAACTCTAATAGTGCCGAATCCTATTTGATTTGGCCATCCAATAAGTGAGAACATTAACTCGATACGATATAAGAATAAACTAAATGTTAACAACGAATAGGAATCGATCAAGAATGGTCTATGAACTTCGACTCGCTTTCTTGGACGTTCTGGACAGGTAGGGTACGAGTAGGAGTCGAAATATTGAAAGTGTTTTGTTTTTCCACGAATTAAGTGATATTTTTAGGTTAGGGTTAGTCAATCGTACGACTGGACCATTAGCATGGTTCAGTCGTGCGACTAAAGCATGCGACTGAGTCAATCACATGACTAAAGGTTCAGTCGTGCGACTGAGTCATTCGTATGTCTCAGTCATGCGACTAATCCAGTCTCCTGGTTCAGTCCTGCGACTGGTCCATTAGCATGAAGTATTCATGCCTATGAACCAGTAGCATGGTTCATTCGCATGAAAGCATCATACGACTAAGTTTGAATATGTTTCGCAATTATTACTTGACTAAGATCTATTCCAACCACCTCAAACCTATATAGTTGGTTCAATATGTGTTAATAAATAATAAACATTAAAACATACACTGAAACATTAAACATTAAGATCGACAACCATATATTATGTTTCATTCAACTCATTCATTTCACTACATTTAGGACATGACAGACATATTACATGAAGATCGTAAAGTAGGTACATATGGATCAACAAACTCCCCCTTGGACCTAGTTTCCTTCATTGTCTGTCATCCTTCATTAGCTCGTCAAACTTGTTATGCCTCTCCTCGACTGTGACTTCAGCATGTATCTCGAATGCAAAGCAGAGTCTTATCACGTTCTAAAACTAGAGGGCATGTACAATATCCTGTGGATCATAGAATAATGGCCACATCTATAAAGTATAAACATCACTAGCTAACAAGTTGGTTAGCCACATCGGGTCAAATACCCGAATGGTCTCCATTTGGCGCTCTTTCTATAATACTAAGACTGCTTCTCTTGTTCGGCAGTCATAATACCACCACTTGAAGTGTGGAGTGAAGTCCTGTGGCATTTCCCTCATAGGGATCTTTGACATAGTACGCAGAGGACTCCACTTCAGCACCACTTTGGGTTTCCCAGTCCTTGGGTCGACCTTCGACCTTCAAATGTACCTTGTAGTTTGTTGAGGTTTGAAATTAACCCATCGTGTGTGGTATTCTTTCTTTAACGTAGCTTCAAACCAGCCTGACATCTTCCTGGGGTCAGCATACAGCAGTTCAGGCGTGCTAACCGGTTGAGCTCAAAACCAGGGAGAGTCTTCAGATCATGTTGCAATCTGAAGTACTCGATTCCCTTATCCCTTTTCATAACATATACATTTAGATCCTCGAAGTAATCCCATGCTATAATCTTGCAAGACACGTTTAGATGCTTCTTTACTTTGTAGAGCTTGGCGTAGGCACTCGGCTTTGGCACTGTGTGTTGGGCATGGATCTCTGCAAAACAAGCCACCCATTCAACCTTTTTGTTCTCAACATCGGCATCTATGGCTTGGGCTTGGCTTTCTGATTTCTCGGTCTCCCTCTCCATCGTATCCAATTTAACATGCATATCACTGTCGAGTGTAACTCCAAAATTAGGAACCACATTTCCCTCTCGATCATATATTCCAAATAGTGCTGTGTTATGATGTCTTCAATCTTTATCTCATCAACATCGTTGAGCTCATCATCACTAGCAACATCGATGGTAGGGGCATCCTTAACCAATTCATCTGGGTTTAACCAGAACATTTCTGCGAGTTGCTCATCAGTGAGGTTGTGAATAATTTCTCCTTCTTCAGGAGTATAGCTTACTGACCTCCTGACAATCCCTTGCAGATCAAGTATCATTGTGAGTTGAGACTTGATCTGCTAAAGGGGAGCAATATCGTATTCGTCTCGCTGATATTGTGGATCTACTTGATTTAAAACATGTAACACATCATTCGTCAGTAAATAAAAAGAGACAGTAAACATTATATATATACATAAACATTCATTACATAAGTTTTAATACACGATTCAATTACACAATAGTTCAAAATACAAAAACATCTAAGCATTACTTTGATCTTGAATCATGTGTTCTTCAACTTTAGATCCCTTGAGCCTTAACATAAGCTTCTTGTTCTAGGCCTCCAAATCATGTATCCTCTGTACAGAAGATGTTTGCATCTCGCACAGCTCTGTGATCTCCTGACTCTGAGCCTCAATCCTCTATACCGATAAGGCATGCATCTCATGTAACATCTCTATCTCTAGGCTCTGAGACTCAAACCTCTGGGCTTGGGAGACATTGAGCTCCATTAGCTGATTAAGCTGAGTGGCTCTCTGTTCATCCATCACCAACAGCTTCAGTACTAACCGGTTGCGGTTAGCCAGCTGCTCCTCCACCTAACAGATGGGTAGAGGATCCAAAAGCAAGTGTGACCTGTGATGAGGTCTCGGCTCCGTGAGTGGTGGTGGTGGTAGTGGATGTAGAGAAGATGGGTGGTGGGATATGTATGGATGGTGAGGGAGTGACTGTAGTAGTGATAGGTGGAGGTGTGGTAGCCATGATGGGTGGAGTGGTAGTAGTGGTGGTGGGTAGAATGGTGGTAGGGGTGGTGGGTGGAATATTAGTAGTAATGGTGGGTGGAATGGTGGTAGTGGTGGTTGTGGTGGTGGTAGTGATGAATGTCATCCTCCTTTTCTTCGTCTTCATCCCATGGGGCTGAGCCATCCTTTTTCTCCTCATGCCCCTTGAGGTGGATGTTGCCCCTGAAATGCTGCTGGGCTGATCAAGTGTGTAACTGGGATCTGCCGCAGTCTCCCCAGACTCGCTAGGGCGTCCTCCAACCTCCCGAATACCTCGGTTGGTGTCAGTGGCTCCTCATCACTCTCCTCCTCTTCATCAGGAGGACAGAAATCCTGATGGAAACTGGTTGTGGTGGCATCTCCATAAGTGGGTGGTGGGGGTGTAACATGTGCAGTGGTGGCCCTAGAAGTAGCGGGACCAGACTCTACACCAGCGCCACTGTCGTCATCATCGGAGTCATCAGATGGAAGAGCAATCTGCTTAACCTCTGATTCACTCTCCTCAACATCGGAGTAATCCTCCTGGGCCAGGTGCCCGAACAGTCTCTTTACAGGGGGCTTTACTTGTTTGCGCTTGTAGACCTTCATCCTCTCAAGAGTGGTGTCATCCATAATCTCAAGAGATACTGCATCGTGGCTCTCCTTGGGTAGCGAAGGAAGCTTCTCATCAATAATCATCAATAAAAATCTTTGGTACATACAGAAGCCTTCCTTGCCTTTGGCCTCAAGATTCTCGATCAGGTATGCAAATATCATGTTAGAGAAGCTAAAGGGGTGATTCAGCACCGGTGCCATGTAGGCATTCTTGATTTGGTCACATAAGTCATCAAATCCACCCCTTGTGAAGCAATGCATTTCAGTATAACATGAGCTAGGTACTTGAACTGGGGACACAGGTTGCTTTTATTGAGCACACCTGCATTGTTGTCCCCAGAGTACCTCATCTGAAGAAAACATCCCCTCACAATCAGCGGGTGTAACCGGTTGGGTGTGTAGCATCATCACCCAAGTCTAGTACACGTCGAAGGTTTGCCGTTGTAACCTCTATCTCTTGCCCAAATATGGTGCTCCGAATGTAGTAGGGCTCACTAGATCATATATCGGTCAACCGATGCACCCTCCCAGAAGGCCTGTTGTATAGACATGTTGGGAGTGCATGGTGTAGATATCGCTCTGTATATCCTTGATCTCTTTAGGAAAGCAATAATACCAACAAACTTGGCAGCATTCCAAGTGGTGGTGTCCAAATGAGCACAATATTGTGCTTGGTGTTTATGGTCCACCAATCTGCCATAAACCTGTAACACAAGACATATATATTAGATCACCACATAACAGAAAGCAATTCACTCTAAACTGTTTGAGATCAGTCTGGTTTAATCATGCGATTGAACCATACGACTGAGTTCAGTCGGTTGACTTATCATGCGATTGACTTCAATCGGGCGACTGATTCAGCGACTGAGTTCAGTTGGGTGACTGAGCCAGCGACTGAGTTCAGTCGGGTGACTGAGCCAGCAACTGAGTTCAGTCGGGTGACTGAGCCGGCGACTGAGTTTAGTCGGATGAATGAGCCAGTGACTGAGTTCAGTTGGGTGACTGAGCTGATACACCTTGTTTAATCGGACGACTGAGTCATTGGCCCAGCTCAGTCGTGCGATTGAAGTTCATCAGGGTGCCCAATCGCATGATAGACTGTCTGTTCGATTGAAATTCAAATTTCGAGCAAATCTTAATATTAGACATTGTGGTTTGGCTCATTTGACTCGCAATCACCCTACTTAACACCTAATAACCTGATTTCAACATTTTACTTCATTTTATTAGGTTATTAATCCAACTAACTCTCGGTTCAATGTTAGGGCCGAATTCAGTTATTTAGGGCACAAACTGATTTCCATTTGAGTAGATGCACCGCATTATAACTGTATAAACACTATCGATTGTCAGAATACAGTAATTTGAAGTCAATCAGGATCAGAGAAAAATCGGGCAGAGTAACGACACTATAGGTGATTTTAGGGCAAGTGAGGAGTGATGAGTATATGCGATCGACTATAGCCCTATTTATACAGAATCTGGTTGCAATTGGGCGACTGGATCCACTCGCTCTTTTCAATCGTGTGATTAGATCTCAGTCATGCGATTGGTTCAGTCGATCACATTCAGTCGGCCGACTGGGTTTCAGTCGGGCGACTGACTCATTCGGTCAACCCCATTCAGGCGACTGGCTCATTCCTATAAGCCATTCATGTGTCTGGTTCATACTCATGCTCCATTTGGTTGACTAGTTCATAAGTATGGTCCAATCGTACGACTGGGCCATACTTATGGTCCAGTCGTGCGAATGGATCTTACTCATGATTTTGACTTTTTGACCATTTGACAATTAACCCCTTTTTTAACTTTTGCGTATTCGATCATCTCAGACATGACCATTTTAACTTAGACAACTTTGATCACCTCAGACGTGACCCATTTAACATTTAAAAACACGTTTGGTCACCTCAGACGTGACTCTTTTAAGTGTTTAAATCCCAAATTGAATTCCACGACATAGTCCGACATTAAAAACTAAATTGACATAAAACTATAGAGAACTAAAATTTAAAGACAAACCTAAAAATGTTTTTGTGATTTTGTGTTAGGTGGAAATCCTAAGATAGAAATCTTACAGATTTATTTCTTGAATAGGCAGCTAGAAGTTATTTTGACCATAAGTGGAACGATTCGTTATGGAATCATACAGGTAATCAAATCATTCAAGACGTGTTACCAAAATCATTTGATGTTAGATTCTTGTTTTCGTCGAGAGTCAGTGGCAAATTTAGGAAATCATACTAGTACTATAAGATGCACACTTCGATTTCGACTTTCAAGAATTGTCGCCACGATGATTGTCAGTATAAGTGTCCTCTTAAATCCATACACAGACTTTTGACACAGATTAGTGATGGTTTAATGTTTAATTATTTCAACAAGTATTTGTGGATCTCATGCTTATATAGTAATCAACATTCCTCAGGAGATTTTTTAGCGGTCTACGGTATTTGACAAGAAGAAACTATTCTTAGAGCTTTCAAAGAGAAGCCGAGCATCAAGTCAGTGCCATCACACACCAGAGAGGCAGAAAACAACAATGAATTCTAGAATATATAGGTTATGCTTATCCTCAAGTCAGTGCCACCACACAGCAGAGAGGCGCACAACCTATCTTCTTTTTTGAGCAATTTTATTCTTTTTGCACAGATCGTACCAACAACATAGGCTATTAGTTTGATTGTTTTTTTTGCATTTTTTATCATGTGCTTTGCTCATATTTTGGTCATCCGCACACATTTGTGGCGTTTATTTTGCTCGTCACGCCTTATTGGAACTCTGTTGATTATGTTAACCAGTGATAAGATGATAACCCACAGTTTGTCAAACAACTTTGTTTGATCTTGAGATCACCAACGAGATCTAGTTACTATTGTGTTGAATCTACCGACATATCATCTAATGGTCTAGCAAACTCTAGGCCTACTTTCTCCATGTTACCTTAGTAGTAGTTAGTCTTACTATCATTTTTCCCTTTATTTTTGCTTAGACTTCTCAGGCTTATACTTAGAATTTCGCACCTATTTCAAATTAATCTTTTAAAGTCCCAAATTCTTTGTTCCTGTGTACTATCATTTTCTATAGTCGTTGAATCGATATCTCAGATACGATCTCATTTATTTTAGCTTGCCTGTCCTCCTCCCTCGTTTTTTTAATACTAACTTAACCTATTCTCCCCCTAAATTTCTAAAACCGTAAACGATTTGCGTTTTTAGGATTTTAATAGGAGAATAAATAAAATGAGTAAAATTAAATTAAATAAAATCAAAGAAAATAAAAGAAAAATGGACTCGACGCATCGGACTAAACATGTTCATCTTCTGGAATTACATCACTTTTCTTTTTAACGCCGTTGACCACTAACAGATATACAAAACATGGTTTATCAAAGGTGTTAGGATCAGTGATCTATGTTCGATTGATTAGAGAGTATTGCAGCGGAAATCAAACAATGAATTAGACAATTCACAAGAACACAATTGATATTCAATATAAGAGTAAACGGTTATAGAGAGAGAGAATTCTGCGAAAGATATTTCGTTCAATATGCGCTTTCGTGGTAACAGAATGTCACACGTACAATTAGGTCAACATCTCTTATATAGGAGATGTGACGTCTGCTCATGTCACTTGATAGTGACATCTAACACAATTATTCAAATTACTGATAGTTAACACAACTACTGAAGATGTCAAAACAGCTGACATCTTCTTACAAAAATACTAAGTGTTAACTATCACTACAACTACTGAAAAGAAACTACTGAAACTACAACGACTGAAGAACATGCTCTTCAGTTGTTTTACAATTACTCAAATAGAAAAGAAAACTACTGAAAGGAAACCATCACAACAACTGAAGAATGATTCTTCAGCTGTTGTAACAAACTCTGAAGGCTTTAGTACTTGTACTTGAACTTCAGCTGTTGTCATTAGCTAATGTCTTCAGCTGTTGTCTTTAGTCTTTGTACTTCAGCTGTTGATCTTCAGTACTTTAGTCTTCAGCTGTTGATATTCAGACTTTGGTCTTCAACTGTTGAAGTCTTCAGTACTTTAGTCTTCAGCTTTTGAAGTCTTCATTACTTTAGTCTTCAGCTGTTGATCTTCAGACTTTGGTCTTCAGCTGTTGAAGTTTTCAGTACTTTGTTCTTCAGCTGTTGCTCTTCAGACTTTGTCAAACAGCTGATCAAGTCTTCAGCAGTTGTTGTGATGTCTGTGGGACTTAGAGTTTTTCTGATCAGGCTCATTGGTTCTTTTGGACCAACAAACTCCCCCTGAATCAATGCATCCAAAACCTCTAAACTTATTGAAGATGTCCCACATATTATGGCAGAAAGATTGGTCTTTTTGTCTTCTAGATCAGCTCAGAAGTGACCCTTGTAAGCATAGGCCTGGGAAGAAGTCTCAATGATCTGTTTGGCAAAGGATGAATGGGAACTCTATCTTGGGGAACTGGACACAGAGTTGTTACCCCATCCATGAGATCGACTTCCCAACTATGAGTCTGTATGACTCCCTTGTATAGGCCTCAAGGAAGGTTAGTTGTTCCTCCATGGTAAGCTCTTCTGCTCCTCCTTCAAAAAGTGATTCTGGCCCATAATACTCAGATAGGTATTTGACCTGCTTCCCATTTTTGAGTTCCACAGTTGTTATTACTCTATAAGCAAATTCATCTGGGTGATTACCCTCTAAGAACAACTGGAGCTCATTCTTTCTAACTTCCTCAAGCCTCCTATACACTAACCCCTTTTTCACCATTTTATTCTCCAGCATCTTTTATGGGGTCAGTTTAGCTTTATAGGCTTTCTTGAAGTCATCTAGGATTTCCCAAGGAGATACTACAAAGACCAGTGAGATCACTTCATCTACAATCTTCTTTACTTCGCTAATGTATCTCTGTGGAATGTTTTTCTTTTGAATCCTATGAGACACCCTTGGGATCAGGCCAAATCCTCACTCTCTCCTTTTGATATTGAAAGGTATGTTTGAGAGTGTATAACCTGAGAGCATGCTTCTTCATGTTGATGATTGAAGATGTGGCAGCATATGCTTTGTCAACTCTTCTCAACAGTTCCTCATCATGTTGTTTGTGAAGCTCTTCTTTTTCTAACTTCACTTTCACAGTTTGCCTTTAAGACTCAGGAGTAACTGTTGGAGGGTGACTTGTGGCCGTACGCAACTATATAACAGCTGAGATTAGTAGCCTATCTTCATCTTCATCATTATCTTCTTCATCTTCTTCTAGCCTCAGTACCCTTCTCTTCCTCTTATGGGGTACATCATCGGCTATTGGTTTTGAGGGTAAGGGAATTGGTTTGGTGGGTTGTGGTTGTGTTGGTTTTTGGGGTAAAAGGATTGTTTTAGTGGGTTTTTGTTTTGGTGGTTTTGGTGTGGGAATTTTGACAGGCTGTTCTAGCATTTTGGATGTGAGTGCGGCTTTAGATTGCTTGACTAGTTCAGTCCTGCTCCGAGCACCAGCTTCATTTAAGGCTTCAATAACCAATCCTTTGGTATATACTTCAGACGAATAGATCTTGGTAGTTATTGCCAAGATGTTGTCCCTAGACCATGCCTTGATTTCAATCAATGATCTACCAAGATACTTAGCTATGAACCTGATCATGATTTCTAGCCTTTCCCTTTCCAACACATCATAACTTGCCCATCTAGCTTGGATTTCTTCAATCTCCAATCTTCTGATTTCTGAGTCAAGTTTTTCAGTGTCATGACCTTGCCTAAACAACTGATCAATGATGTTATCCATTGATCGGCTGTGTTCGGCATCAGCCTCCTTCACCATTATCTCCAAGTCAATCTCCTTTTCATTCTTCCTTTTCTTGTAGCTTCCTTCTCCTTCTCCTTCTCAGTCTCTTTCCTATCTGCAATCCTCTTTCTTTTTGCTTTCACTGACTAAATCTCCCCCTTTTTGGTTGCATTGGTTGTAAGGGTTTGATTGTCAGAAAGCCTTTTGCTCACAACATCCTCTATCAAGGGTTGTATAACTAAGGGAAGACTCTCATCAAGGGTTTTAATCACTATATCAGTGATAAGTGGTGTGATGAGAGGTAAGTAATTTTGAAAGATAGTGGCTATTTGCTCAGGGGGGTTCTGGTCCTGAGAAATAGTGCCAGAAGCAGAGGCAGGTGGCTGAGTGTTTTCGAGTGGCTCTGTGTATGGGAGACCTTCAGAGGAAGGTGCCATCTGTGGGGTTTGAGGGGTAGATGGTCTTTGATCCTGAGAAATTTTGGCAAGCAGCTCTTTGAGTCTGCTCACCTCATCCTCTAGGATGGTGTTTAGGGCTAAAACATCATAAAAGAAGCCCAGGTCATCATCAGTGTTTACTGAATCACCTGACCTCCTGATAGAATCAGGATGAACATGCTCTGAGTGTAGATCAGTAGTAGCATGTGCCCCTTGGTCTTGGTACTGGGGATTTCCTGCCTCAAGACTATGTCCTTCATCAGCAGTTGCCTCTGGTGAGGTCTTATGAATGTTACCAACTTCATCAGATCATATGCTAAAGTAGGAGAAGTGGCAGCCTCACCAGAAGTTCCAATCTCCTTTTCTACACTTGGAGATGGAACATTGTAACCCCTGTGTGTGGGTTATCAGAAGCACTTTGGTCCTCCCCCTCAATGGTTGAGGTATTCCCAGTTGTAATTGGTTTCTGGGGAGGGGGTGAGGAGTGCAATTGACTCAGCACTTGTGCAACAATAACGGTAGGACTTGGAGGGGAGGTTGCATGTGGAGATTGGGTAGAAGCAGATTGCACCCGGGGTGAGTGGTGCTCTTCAATGGTAACCCTCTCAATTGAGATAGGTTCCAACATTGTGGGATCCCCAATATTGGGTGCAACAGGATCCTGTTGAGAGGATACCTGTGCGGCTTTGGAAGGTTGAGTCGTTGACATAACTGGGGGGTTAAAACCAGTATGTGTGTCCTGTGTTTGTGGTACAGGGGCATCCTCAGGGGACTCATCTCCCTATGTAGCCTTTTTTGGCTTTTTGGATTTTGGTTTGGTGGGGACTTTGGATTTGGAGGTGGTGGCTGTGGGTTCTAGCTGCGTGGGTTTTCGCAGCTTGGCAGCCTGTTTGAGTGATTGGTCTGAGTTGTGCCTGGAGTATACCTCAGGCAATACAGCCATGGCAGGGACTCCTAGGCCAACAAGTCCCTCAGCTTTCAGCTGGTTCTCTATTATGGGCATGATGAACCGAGGATATAATATCCATCGGTGAATAATAGGTTTTGAGGCCATATCCTTAAGTTCAAGAAATATTATTTCCGAAAAATTTAAGTTTTGTTGGTCAAGGATAGAGAATAATACTGCTGCCACCTGGTCGACATTTGATCCCAAGAAGAAGTCTTAGGAGCTAAGCATACATTCACCATATGAAAAATAAGGCGTTCTGCATCATGGAAATGCTTCTTCAGGATGGTAGAGGCGCTGAGGTTACCTTGGTATCCATGGTGGGCAAAGGATAGATCAGTGGTGCCCTTTGGATACCCAGCGGGGAAAGTGGCATCATCCAGTTGTAGGGTGTGGCGAAGGATTGCCGGAGTGATGACCACCTGTCGGTTGTTGACGAACGACTGGAGAGACTCGGTGTTATGCTCCCCAGTAATGAGGGTGACGTTCGTCCAGAACTGATGGAAGGATTCGGCATAAATAGTAGGATTTAGAAGGAAGGCTGTTTTGTAGGGAGAATCGACCATTAGATCAATGGCATTATCAAACTTTGTCCAGAAGGGTGATTTGGTAAGGTAGGCAACACAGTTGTGTCTTGGTTTAAGCTTCATGGTCGCCATTAATGTGAGAGAAGATTTGGAGGTTTTGAATGTTAGGTTTTGAGATAATGAAGCTCTGTAAGATTAGGTATTTATAGGGTAAGGGTTAGAAAACAACTGAAGGGTTTGGTGTTAATCATCAGTAGTTTTAAACGACTGATGACATGGTATTAATCTTCAGAGGTTGAAACAATTGAAGTCTTGGTTTTAGGCATCAGCAGTTAAAAAACTACTGAAAATCATGGTTTTGGCTTCAGATGTTTGAAAACAACTGAAGACTTGGTTTTAGTCATCAGTAGTTGTGAAACTACTGGAAACCTTGGTTTTGTCTTCAGGTGTTGTAAACAACTGATAACTTGGTTTTAGTCATCAGTAGTTGTAAAACTACTGAAGACATGGTTTTTTCAGTTGTTGTAAACAGCTGAGGACTTGGTGTTAGTCATCAGTAGTTGTGAAACTACTGAGGACATGGTTTTGTCATCAACTATTTAGGGTGAAACAGCAGTTGTAGAAACAACTGAAGAGAAAATTCTCATCAGTAGTTTTCGTCAATTCTTAGCCATTCAGCTGTTTCATACTGTCCTCAACACTTACTCATTAGTCTTTTTGCTGTTTTCAGTTGTGTCATAGGACATCAGTACTTGATCTGTTTTTACTGATATCAGTAGTTATAACTACATCAGTAGTTGTAACTTCATCAGTTGTTTTAACAGAATCGGTACTATATGTGATATGGTTATTAATGATCATCAGTACTTATTAATGAGATCATCAGTAGTTATCACTTATTCTAGCTGCAGCATACCAAGCCTTAACACTAGGTTTTGGAAAGTTGAACTATCCAAAGGCTTAGTAAAAATGTCTGCAAGCTCATCAGCACTAGGCACAAACTTTGGATCAATCAGACCTTTTTCAAAACAGTCCCTAATAAAATGATGTCTGATCCCTATATGTTTCGTCCTAGAGTGCTGGACTGGATTTTTGACAATGCACAGAGCTGAAGCACTATCCATTAATAATGGAGTCTTAGTCTCTGTAATGCCATAATCCAAAAGTTGGTTCTGGAGCCAGAGTACCTGAGAAGTACAACTTGCAGCTGCAATGTACTCTACTTTAGCAGTGGATGTAGCAACAGATGTTTGTTTCTTACTCTGCCAAGAAATCAAACAGTTGCCTAGGAATTGACATCCACCAGAAGTTTACTTTCTCGTTAACTTATACCCCGCATAGTCACTATCAGAGAAAGCAACTAACTTGCATGAGTGTCCAGTGGAATACCATAAACCTAGAGATTGTGTACCTTGCAAATATCTAAAGATCCTTTTGACTGCAATCAAATGAGACACTTTAGGAGCAGCCTGAAATCTAGCACAAACAAAAGTTGCAAACATGATATCTGGTCTAGAAGCTGTTAAGTACATCAAGGACCCAATCATACATCTGTAAAGTGTTTCATCAATAGCTTTACCTTTCTGATCTGCATCCAGTTGTGTGGTGTTGCACATGTGAGTAGAACAGGGCTTACAATTTTGTAAATCAAACTTATTCAAAAGATCTTTTGTATATTTTGACTGATGAATAAAGGTTCCATCAGCCTTTTGTTTGATTTGCAAGCCTAGAAAGAACTGTAATTCTCCCCTTGCACTCATTTCAAACCTTTGTTTTATTAAACATGTAAAATCATCACACAACTGGGGATCAGAGGATGCAAAAATAATATCAACAACATAAATTTGAACAAGTAGCTTATGCTGATCCACTTTCTTAATAAACAAAGTTTTATCTATGGAGCCTCTAGTGAAATTAATTTTAAGAAGAAAATTGGAAAGTGTTTCATACCAGGCTCTAGGAGCTTGCTTCAACCCATAAAGAGCCTTATCAAGTTTATACACCCAATCAGGATGTTTATTATCCTCAAAACCTGGTGGTTGACACACATAAACCTCTTCTTTTATTTTACCATATAAAAATGCACTTTTGACATCCATTTGAAAAACTTTAAGATTGTAGAATGCAACATAGGCTAAGAACAATCTAATTGCCTCTAGTCTGGCTACAGGGGCAATGGTTTCATCATAATCAATACCTTCTTCTTGTGAAAACCCTTGTACAACCAGTCTAGCCTTGTTCTTAACAATAAGCCCATTTTCATCAGTTTTATTCCTAAACACCCATTTAGTGCCTATTGCACACTTACCTGGGGGTAGAGGAACCAGTTCCCACACTTGCTGTTTCTTGAACTGAAGTAGCTCAAGCTGCATGGCTTCAACCCATCCATTGTCTCTCAAAGCAACATGATAGTTCTTTGGCTCTAGCTGACTGATGAAGAGAGCATAGAAGTAGAAGTTAGACAATTGACTTCTTGTTGAAACTCCAGCATTGATGTCACCAATGATTTGAGACATTGGGTGATTCTTCAGCTCTTGATAAACAATGAGATCTGTGCAAGTGTTTGTAGAACCTTCAGCAGCAGCAGATGGTGATGCAGACTCTTGAAACCAAGAATTAGATGGTAAATTAAAAGATGTAGAGGAATCAGATATCTCATCAGCAGTTGTTGTGGATGGAACTGCAGACGCTATAGGAACATCAAGTTTAGCAGACTCAGGAAGTTGATCACTAAACTTGAATAGGTGAGTATTGATATTATCATCATCATCAATACCACCAGGTGGAAGACATGCTGCAGAAGATGATTATCCACATGATCTACAATAGCTGGAGGTTGATAAGGAACATATTGCAGTATGTCCAGATCAAACAACTCCATAGGGTTTTATGGAATCTTGTCCTTTAGAGATTCATTAAACTTCACATGCAGAGTCTCTTCAACTATCTTTGTTCTACAGTTGAAGACTCTGTATGCCTTGCAAGTAGATGAATAACCAACAAAATACCCTGCATCCACCTTAGGATCAAATTTGTGGAGTTGATCCTTTGTGTTGAGAATGAAACAGGGACACCCAAAGGCTCTGAAAATGAAATTAGAGGAGCCGAGTGATGTAGAACTTCATGTGAAGTCTTCATCAACCTCTGATTTACTAAGACTCTATTCTACACATAGCAAGCTGTGTTAACAACTTCAGCCCAAAAGGTTAGTGGCAAACCATAGTCAGCCTACATAGACCTTGCAGCTTCAATTAGGATCCTGTTCTTTCTCTCCACTACTCCATTTTGTTCTGGAGTTCTTGGGATGCTAAACTACCTTTTGATTCCCTTTGAAAGATAAAAATCATCAAGTGTATGGTTTCTGAATTCAGTTCCATTGTCACTCCTTATACACTTGACTGATCGGGAATACTACTTCTCAACATACAACACAAAGTTTATAATCTTCTGAGCAACCTCATCCTTTGAATGCAGAAAGAAAGTCCATTCAAATCTGGAGTAATCATCCACAATTACCAGACAGTATTTATTGTTTGCCATGCTCATCACTCTCACAGGACCAAATAGATCCATGTGCAGTAACTGCAAGCAGGCAGTGGACTTAGGTTCTTCAATAGGAGGGAATGAGACTTTGTGTTGTTTTCCTTTTAAACAAGCAGTGCAGGTTTCATCATAGTGGAACTCCTTTATTGGTAAACCTCTCACTAAACTATTGTGGATCAGCTGATTCATGTTTTTGATATTAACATGACCCAGCCTTCTGTGCCACAGTTTAGATTCCTGAGGAGAGGCTTTAGAAAATAGGCAAGGATGGCCTTTGAGAGCTATTTTCTTGGAAAGATCTAAGGCATACACTCTTCCTGTCCTGTTGGCCCTCAGGAGAGTGTGATCATCCAACACCTTATCAATCAAATTCAGAACTTTGGATGACAGAATCCTACAGTTCTGACTAGTGAAAAGAGCAACATGACCTTTATCACACATTTGACTGACACTCAAGAGATTGTATTTGAGATTTTCCACATGATTAACATCATCTAACTTGATTTCCTCATTGGAGACAAAGCCTTTGCCAATGATGTAACCCTTAGCATCATTGCCAAAAGAAACAAACCCCTTCTTTCCTTGAGAGTAGTCATGAAGAAGAGAGTTGTTCCCTGTCATATGCATAGATCCTCCACTGTCTACATACCAGATGCTACTTTGGCATGCTAAAGAACCCTACAATCATAAAAAATTAGTTAGTTTTTGGGACCCAAACCTTTTTGGTTTTGGGTCTATTCATATCAACAGATGGTAAACTAACAGATTTGCTATGAATAACAGTCTGAGGGGATGGAGAGGGTGAAGAAGAAGAATCCTTTGGCATGGATTTTCTTCTCTGTGGTTTCAGCACAGGAGCATCTAATTGGTTGACTCTCCCCAATAGATGTTGAACCATCATAACAAGTTGTATCTGATTCTGTGATAAAGCCTTCAGCTCATCAGGCACATTAGTTGAAGAGACTCTGCATGTAAAGTTTAATGAATCTCTAATGGACAAGACTCCACAAAACCCTGTGGAGTTGTTTGATTTGGACATACTGCAATATGTTCCTTATCAACCTCCAGCTGTTGCAGATCACGTGGATAAATCATCTTCTGCAGCATGTCTTCCACCTGGTGGTATTGATGATGATGACAATAATATCAATACTCACCTATTCAAGTTTAGTGACCAACTGCCTGATTCTACAAAACTTGATGTTCATGTAGCTTCAGCAGTTCCATCCACAACAAATGCTGATGAGATCTTTGATTCCTCTACATCTTTTGGGTTACCATCAAATTCTTGGTTTCAAGAGTCTGCATCAACATCTGCTGCTGCTGAAGGTTCTACAAACACTTGCACATATATCATTGTTTATCAAGAGCTGAAGAATCACCCAATGTCTCAAATCATTGGTGATATCAATGCTGGAGTTTCAACAAGAAGTCAATTGTCTAACTTTTGCTTCTATGCTCTCTTCATTACTCAGCTAGAGCCAAAGAACTATCATGTCGCTTTAAGAGACAATAGATGGGTTGAAGCCATGTAGCTTGAGCTACTTCAGTTTAAGAAACAGCAAGTGTGGGAACTGGTTCCTCTACCCCCAGGTAAGTGTGCAATAGGCACTAAATGGGTGTTTAGGAATAAAACTGATGAAAATGGGCTTATTGTTAAGAACAAGGCTAGACTGGTTGTACAGGGGTTTTCATAAGAAGAAGGAATTGATTATGATGAAACCTTTGCCCCTGTAGCCAGACTAGAGGCAATTAGATTGTTCTTAGCCTATGCTGCATTCCACCATCTTAATGTTTTTCAAATGGATGTCAAAAGTGCATTTTTATATGGTAAAATAAAAGAAGAAGTTTATGTGTGTCAACCACCAGGTTTTGAGGACAATAAACATCCTGAATGGGTGTACAAACTTGATAAGGCTCTTTATGGGTTGAAACAAGCTCCTAGAGCCTGGTATGAGACACTTTCCACTTTTCTTCTCAAGAATAATTTCACTAGAGGCTCCATAGATAAAACTTTGTTTATTAAGAAGGTGGATCAGCATAAGCTACTTGTTCAAATTTACGTTGATGATATTATTTTTGCATCCTCTGATCCCCAGTTGTGTGGTGATTTTACCAACTTAATGAAAAAGAGGTTTGAAATGAGTGCAATGGGAGAATTACAGTTCTTTCTAGGCTTGCAAATCAAACAAAAGGCTGATGGAACCTTTATTCATCAGTCAAACTATACAAAAGATCTTTTGAATAAGTTTGATTTACAAAATTGTAAGCCGTGTTCTACTCCCATGTGCAACACTACACAACTGGATGCAGATCAGAAAGGTAAAGCTGTTAATGAAACACTTTACAGATGTATGATTGGGTCTTTGATGTACTTAACAGCTTCTAGACCATATATCATGTTTGCTACTTGTGTCTGTGCTAGATTTCAGGCTGCTCCTAAAGAATCTCATTTGATTGCAGTCAAGAGGATCTTTAGATATTTGCAATGTACACAATCTCTAGGTTTATGGTATTCCACTGGCCACTTTTGCAAATTAGTTGCTTTTTCAGATAGTGACTATGCAGGGTGCAAGTTAACTCGAAAGTCAACTTCTGGTGGTTGTCAATTCCTAGGCAACTGTTTGATTTCTTGGCAGAGTAAGAAACAAACATCTGTTGCTACATCCACTGCTGAAGCAGAGTACATTGCAGCTGCAAGTTGTACTTCTCAGGTACTCTGGCTTCAGAACCAACTTTTGGATTATGGCATTACAGAGACTAAGACTCCATTATTAATGGATAGTGCTTCAGCTCTGTGCATTGTCAAAAATCCAGTCCAGCACTCTAGGACCAAACATATAGAGATGAGACATCATTTTATTAGTGATTGTTTTGAAAAAAGTCTGATTGATCGTAAGTTTGTGCCTAGTGCTGATGAGCTTGCAGAAATTTTTACTAAGCCTTTGGATAGTTTAACTTTCCAAAACCTCGTGTTACGGCTTGGTATGCTGCAGCTATAATAAGTGATAACTACTGCTGATCTCAGTATATAAGTACTGATGATCATTAGTGCCATATCACATATAGTACTGATTCTGTTAAAACAACTGATAAAGTTACAACTACTGATGTAATTATAACTATTGATGTTAGTAAAAACAGATAAGTACTGATGTCCTATGAAACTACTGAAAACAGCTAAATGGCTGACGAGTAAGTGTTGAGGACAGTATGAAATAGCTGAAAGGCTATGAATTGACGAAAACTACTGATTAGAACTTTCTCTTCAGTTGTTTCTACAACTGTTGTTTCATCCTAAACAACTGATGACAAAACCATGTCTTCAGTAGTTTCACAACTACTTATGACTAACACCAAGTCATCAGCTGTTTACAACAACTGATGACAAAACCATGTCTTCAGTAGTTTCACAACTACTGATGACTAATACCAAGTTATCAGTTGTTTACAACACCTGAAGACAAAACCAAGGTTTCAGTAGTTTCACAACTACTGATGACTAAAACCAAGTCTTCAGTTGTTTTCAAACATGTGAAGTAAAACCCATGGTTTTCAGTAGTTTTATAACTGATGATGCCTAAAACCAAGACTTCAGTTGTTTCAACTTCTGAAAAGGTAATACCATGTCATCAGTCGTTTACAACTACTGATGAATAACACCAAACCCTTCAGTCGTTTTCCAACCCTTACCCTATAAATACCCCATACCTAATCCTTCAGCGCTTCATCTTCTCCAAACCTAATGTTCAAATCTCCAAAACTTCTCTCTCATTAATGGCGACCATGCAGCTCAAACCACGACATAACTGTGTTGCCTACCTCACAAAATCACCCTTCTGGACAAAGTTCGATAACGCCATTGATCTAATGGTCCAATCTCCCTACCAAACGGCCTTCCTTCTAAATCCCATCATTCATGCCGAATCCTTACACCAATATTGGACGAACGTCAACCTTATATTTGGGGAGAACAACACTGACTCTCTCCAGTCGTTCGTCAAAAACCATCAAGTGGTCATCACTCCAGAAATCATTCGCCAAACCCTCAACTTGGATGATGCCACTTTCCCCGTTGGGTATCCAAAGGGCACAACTGATTTATCCTTTGCCCACGATGGATATCAGGGAAACCTTAGTGCCTCTACCATCCTGAAGAAGCATTTCCATGATGCAGAACGTCTTATCTTTCACATGGTTAATGTTTGCTTAGCTCCTAAGACATCCTCTTGGGATCAAATGTCTACCAGGTGGCAGCAGGTACTATTCTCTATCCTTGAGCAACAAGGCTTAAACTTTTCTGAAATTATTTTTCTTGAACTTAAGGATATGGCCTCAAAATCTCTTTCTAATCGATGGATATTATATCCTCGATTCATTATGGCTATCATAGAGAATCAGCTGCAAGCTGAGGGACTTGTTGGCCTTGGAGTCCCTGCAACGGTTGTATTGCCTGAAGTATACTCCAGGCACAACTCTGACCAAACACTGAAATAGGCTGCCAAACTGCGAAAACCCACGCAGTTGGAACCCACAGTTACCACCTCCTAATCCAAAGTCCCCACTAAACCAAAATCCAAAAAGCCAAAAAAGGCTACTCAGGGAGATGAGTCCCCTGAGGATGCCCCTGTACCACAAACACAGGAAGCACATACTGGTATTAACCCCCCAGTTGTGTCAAAGACTCAACCTGCCAAAGCCACACAGGTATCCTCTCGACAGGATCTTGTTGCAACCAATATTAGGGAACCCACACTGCTGGAACCTATCTCATTGAGAGGGTTACCATTGAAGCGCACCATTCACCCCGGGTGCAATCTGCTTCTACCCAATCACCCCATCCAACCGCCCCCCAAAGTACTACATTAATTGTTGCACAAGTGCTGAGTCAGTTGCACTCCTCACTCCCTCCCCAGATACCAATTACAACTGGGCATACCTCTACCATTGAGGGGGAGAATCAAAGTGCATCTGATAACCCATAGCACAGGGGTTACAATGTTCCATTTCCTAGTGTAGAAAAGGAGATTAGAACTTCTGTGAGGCTGCCACTTATCCTGCTTCAGCATATGATCAGGATGTAGTTGGTACCATTACTAAGACCTTACCAGAGGCAACTGCTGATGAAGGACATAGTCCTGAGGCAGGAAATCCCTAGTTCCAAGACAAAGAGGCACATGCTACAACTGATCTACACTCAGTGTATGTTCATCCTGATTCTATCAGGAGGTCAGGTGATTCAGTAACCACTGATAAAGACCTGGGCTTCTTTTACGATGTATTAGCCAAAAACCATCCTGGAAGAGGAGGTGAGCAGACTCAAAGAGCTGCTTGCCAAAACTTCTGCGGATCAAAGACCATCTGTCTCTCAAACCCCACAGATGGCACCTTCATCTGAAGGTCTCCCAAACACAGAGCCACTCCCAAATACTAAGCCACCTGCCTCTGCTTCTGGCACTATTTCTCAGGAACAGAACCCCCCTAAGCAAATAACTGCTATCTTTCAAAATTCCATACCTCTCATCACACCTATAATCACTGATATAATGATCAAAACCATTGATGAGAGGCTTTCCTCAGTAATACAACCCTTGATAGAGGAAGTTGTGGGCAAACAGCTTTCTGACAATCAAACCCTTGCAACCAATGCACCCAAAAAGGGGGAGATTCAGTTAGTGAAAGCAAAAAGAAAGAGGAGTGCAGAGAGGAAAGAGAAAGAGAAAGAAACAGAAGTGAAAGAAGTGAAAAAGAGAAGGAGTTGGATGTGGAGACTGAAAAAGAGAAGGAGAAGGAAGCTGACATGGAGAAATCAAAGAAAAGAAAGAATGAGAAGGAGACTACCTTGAAGCTGATGGTAAAAGAGGCTGATGCTGAACACAGTAGATCAATGGATAACATCATTGATCAGTTGTTTAGGCAAGGCCATGACACTGACAAACTTGACTCTGAGATCAGAAGATTAGAGATTGAAGAAATCCAAAACAGATGGGCAAGTTATGATGTGTTAGAAAGAGAAAGGCTGGAGATCATGATCAGATTTATAGCAAAATATCTTGGAAGATCAATGATCGAAATCAAGGCTTGGTCCAGGACATCATCTTGGCAATAACCACAAGATCTGTTCGTCTGAAGTATACACTAAAGGATTAGTTATTGAAGCTTTGAATGAAGCTGGTTCTGGGAGCACGACTGAACTAGCCAAGCAATCTAAAGCCCACTCACTTCCAAAATGCTAGAACAGCCTGTCAACATTCCACACCAAAACCACCAAAACAACAACCCACCAAACCAACTCCCTTACCCTCAAAACTAATAGCCGATGATGTACCCCAGAAGAAGAAGAGAAGGGTATTGAGGCTAGAAGATGATGAAGAAGATGATGATGAAGATGAAGATAGGCTGCCACTCTCAGCTGTTATATAGTTGCCGAAGGCCACAAGTCACTGTCCAACATTTACTCCTGAAACTCAAAGACAAATTGTGAAAGTGAAGCTAGAAGAAGAAGAACTTCACAAACAACACAATGAGGAATTGTTGAGGAGGGTTGACAAAGCATATGCAGCCACATCTTCTATCATCAACATGAAGAACCATGCACTCAGATTATACACTCTTAAGCATACATTTCAATATCAAAAGGAGAGAGTGAGGATTTGGCATGATCCCAGGG
Organism: Flaveria trinervia; assembly: GCA_025506515.1. Lineage (NCBI taxonomy): Eukaryota > Viridiplantae > Streptophyta > Magnoliopsida > Asterales > Asteraceae > Flaveria > Flaveria trinervia. Next base: position 38,621,270 of record CM046451.1, read on the forward strand.
TGTCTCATAGGATTCATAAGAAAAACATTCCACAGAGATACATTGGCCAGGTGAAAAAGATTGTAGATGAAGTGATCTCACTAGTGTTTGTAGTATCACCCTGGGAAATCCTAGAAGACTTCAAGAAAGCTTATAAAGCTAACCAAACCCCACAGAAGATGCTGGAAAATAAAATAGTGAAAAAGGGGTTAGTATATAAGAGGCTTGAAGAAGTCAGAAAGAATGAGCTCCAGTTGTTCCTAGAGGGTAATCACCCTGATGAATTTGCTTATAGAATAATAACAACTGTGGAGCTAAAGAATGGGAAACAGGTCAAATACCTATCTGAGTACTATGGGCCTGAATCATTATTTGAAGGAGTTGCTGAAGAGCTGACCATGGAGGAACAAATTACCTTCCTTGAGGCCTACACAAGAGAGTCATACAGACTCATAGTGGGGAAGTAGATCTCATGGATGGGGTAACAACTCTGTGTCCAGTTCCCCAAGACAGAGTTCCCATTCATACTTTGCCAAACAGATCACTGAGACTTCTTCCCAGGCTTGCGCTTAAGAGGGTCACTTCTGAACTGATCTAGAAGACAAAAAGACCAATCCTTCTGCCATAATAAGTGGGACATCTTCAATAAGTTTAGAGGTTTTGGCTGCATTGGTTTAGGGGGATTTTGTTGGACCAAAAGAACCAATGAGCCATGATCTGTAAAACCTCTAAGTCCTACAGACATCACAAATGCTGAAGACTTGATCAGCTGTAGTAATAAAGTCTGAAGATCAACAGCTGAAGACTAAATTACTGAAGACTTCAACAGCTGAAGATAAAAGTCTGAAGATCAATAGCTGAAGAACAAAGTACTGAAGATCAACAGCTGAAGTACAAAGACTGAAGACATCAGCTGATGACAACAGCTGAAGTTCAAGTACAAGTACTGAAGCCTTCAGAGTTTGTTACAACAGCTGAAGAAGCACTCTTCAGTTGTTGTGATGGTTTGCTTTCAGTAGTTTCTTTTTGTTTCAGTATTTGTAAAACGACTGAAGAGCATGTTCTTCAGTCGTTGTAGTTTCAGTAGTTTCTTTTCAGTAGTTGTAGTGATAGTTAACACTTAGCATTTTTGTAAGAAGATGTCAGCTGTTTGACATCTTCAGTAGTTGTGTTAACTTCAGTAGTTTGAATAAATTCTGTTAGATGTCACTATCAAGTGACATCAGCAGACATCACATCTCCTATATAAGAGGTGTTGATCTAATTGTATGTGTGACATTCTGTTACCACGAAAGCAAATATTGAATGAAATATTTTGCAGAATTCTCTCTGTCTATAACCGTTTGTTCTTACCCTGAATATCTTTTGTGTTCTTGTGAATTGGCTAATTCAATGTTTGATTTCCGCTGCTATACTCTCTAATCAATCAAACGTAGATCATTGATCCTAACACTTCGTTCTTGAAACTGAAGATTATGTCATCAACATAAATTTGAACCAACAGCAGATCATCATCCTTTTCTTTGATGAACAATGTATAATCAATTACACCTCTATGAAATCTGTTTCACAAGGTGAGTTGAGAGTTTTTCATACCAAGCTCTCGGGGCTTGATAAAGCCCATAGAGAGCCTTATCTAGTTTGTAAACTTTGTCCCAATGATATGGATCCTCAAACCCTTCGGGTTGACTGACATACACTGTTTCCCGGATTTCACCTTGAAGAAATGCACTCTTTACATCTAGTTCATAGACTTTATTTTCATGTAAGAGGCATAGGCTAGGATGATACGGATGGCTTCCATTCTCGCCATAGGTGCAAATACCTAAATGTAATCAATTCCCTGGACTTTTCGAAATCCTTGAACTACAAGTCGAGCTTTGTTCCTGATTATGACTACTTGGTCATCTTTCTTACATTTCAAGACCCACTTGGTGCCAATGACCTTAGCACCTTTAGGTCTATCTACCAGTGTCCATACACCTAACTTCTTGAACTAAAGAAGTTCTTCTTGCATGGCACTCACCTATGCCTCATCATTTAGGGCTTCACTAACGTATTTTGGCTCAAACTGAGACACAAAACAACGGTATGCACCATCGTGAAGATACCTTTTTCCCATTACCGAGGCACAATCAGTGGAATACACCTGATTTCTTGTCTGAAACCCTGATCTGACATCACCAATGACATTGTCCAAATGATGATAGACATTTAGGCATGATCCAGGAGTGGTGGGAACAACTACATCAGAATCAAGATTATGAACGTTTGGTTCCGTATCTAAGGCAGTAGGAGTGTGAGGTTCCGAAGACTCAGAGGCATCAACGTTAGATGCTTGTGGACTTGAAGAAGTAGGAACCTGTTCCTCTTGATCATTCTAATCATTCTCCATGGCTTCATCGTCAAAGGAGGGGTCACTTACCTTGAGTGCTTGCTCTGATTGACTAGTCAACTCACCTTGTGAATCAGATGATGTTGAGTCCTGTGATGGTGTGTTTAAGACATCATACATCCTTTTGGTTGCTAACTCATCATCAGAAGTGGAGAGAGGAATGTTGAAGGACTTGAAGAATCCATCATAGTTAAAAAAGAATGCGGGTCCTTTTCCAGCAAGAGGGGTAGTGTATCTCTGAACGTCGACATTACACCACACTTCTACTTGACCCGTTGAGTTGTTGTACACTCTCTTATTCGATATGTTGTATCCTAGAAAGATTCCCTCTTCAGCCTTCTCGCTAAACTTGCCTTCTTGAGTTTTCTTCAACAATGTACGTGGTGCTCCAAACGGTTTGAGGTACTCCGGATTAGGTTTATGTCGTTGTAGTAGCTCGTAACATGGTTTTCCATGTCGTTTAACCAGGAAGACTCGATTCAAGGTGTAACATGCATTTGTGACTGCCTCGTTCCATAATTGGATTGGCAGTTTCGATTCTGCTAACATCATCCTGGCAGTCTCTATCAATCTTCTGGTTTTCCTTTCAGCAACCCCGTTCATCTGTGGAGTGTAGGCAGATGTGAACTGATGTACAATTCCCTTTTCTTTGCAGAATTCCTCCATCCATTGGTTCTTGAACTCTGTTCCATTCTCTAAGCGGACTTGTCTAACCTTTAGCTTGTAGAGAGATTCCAGTGTAGTTACTAACTCCTTGAATCACTCAACCGTTTCTGATTTTGATTTTAGAAACATCACCAAGAGAATCTTGAGTAGTCATCTGTAACTACATAGCAGTACAAGTCGTCTACGATGCTTCTTGTACTGACTGGACCAAACATATCCATGTGAAGAAGCTCAAGAGGCAGTTCGATTATATTAACTTTCTTTGCCTTATGAGACTTCTTAGTCAGTTTGCCTTTCTTGCAGGCAACACAAAAATCTAGGAGTTGGAAGGTTTTGACATTTACACCTTGCACTAGATCATTTTGGATCAAATGGTTCATCTTTTGTGGATTGATGTGCCCTATTCTCCTATGCAAGGAGATAGAATCCTTTCAGTAGCTTTGGACAAGAAGCATTGAACATGATGATCTGTTGTGGAGGCCTTTGATAGATCCAATACATAAAGGTCATTATATCTTGAGACTGACATTAAGACTTCGTCCTCCGGAATCACATAGTCCTTTTTCAGGACATAGCACTTATTATTGTCAAAAACTACCTAAATCCCTTGTCACATATTTGGGAAACAGACAACAAATTATTTTGAAGTTGTTGAACATAGTTTACCTTGTCAAACTTCACTTTCTGATTCCCCACTTCCCTTTGAGCTATGATATAACCTCCTTTGTTTCTAGGAAATGAAACATGACCTCCTTTTATTTGTTTGAATTTTGAAAAGAGTGCCCAATTCCTAGTCATGTGCCTGGATGCTCTGCTATCTACAATCCAAGTGTTTGTTTAAGCACTATAGCGAACACCCTGCACATTTAGTTGAAAACATTAGTTAAGGTTAGGGACCCAAGCCTTAACTGGCTTGGGTGACCCAGAGGCATCACACATGATAACTTGTACCCATTTTCCATTAGAGGGTGAGGGAAGATCATTTGTCTTCTTGTTCTTATTACCAGACATTGAATTAGACTTTTCTTTCCATAAGCCAGCTTTGTATAAGGCATGTTTGTGCTAAACAGACGACTGGCTAATGGGTTGAACTTTAGGTTCACTGACCCTTTTTGGTGGAGTCATGGATCTCCTTTTTGATGAGCTAGGATTACTGTCATGACGTTCAAGTCTTTTCCTTGGTGTCTGATAATAAGGATAGAAAGACGCGATATGTCCATACTTTCCACAGTTGTAGCAAGCTCTTCTTTCGACATGATGGTGTAAGTGTTTCTATGGAGAAGTGTGTGACACACGTGTGACTTTATTCTGTTTGGGTTCTAAAATTTGTTCTTTAGAGGTTTTACTTTGTTTAATCACATTTGTTTGAACCCTTTTAGCATCTTTACCCTTGTGTTTACCTGGACATGGACATGATGCACGTGTTGGTTAACATGTTTGGTGTGTTTAGTTTCAGATTTAAACTTGGTTGAACCAGAATTTACTTTAACCTTCTAAAATTGTTCATCCAGATTCACACAAGGCATTTTACATTTTGATTATGAAGTGGCATCCTTTTATTTAGTGCCAGATTCATTTGGTTTAGATGTGAAATCTGGATCACTTACAAGAGGAGTGGAAACTACATGATCCTTGATTGGGTTATTATTTATTGGTTTACTTTTGGCATTCATCAATTCATGTGATGGAGGAACCACTTTATATCCCAAACCCTCCCCATTGTTGCGTTCTGTCACTAAGTGTTGGACAATGTGAGAAGAACTTGTCCAACTATGCAGTTTTTGTTTTAATGAATTTACTTCTACTTCAAAAACTGCTTTTTGTTTCTTAGTATCTTCTAGGGAGTTTAGATAAAACTTAATGTCATTAGCTTGGTTAAAAGCTACAACTTCAGTTTCCTTAAGTTGTTTACTCAAAAGTTCTATCTTTTCTTTCTAACTGTGCTCATTTTGTTTTAAAACTCTATTTGCTTCTGTGCATAGTTGTAAGTCCTTTACTAAGTTATCATTATGATCTAATAACCTAGAAAATTTCAAATCAATACTTTACCTAAATTAATTACAATCAGAAAAAGCATGATTATTGAAAAGTTGAGTAGTGGAACTTACCTGAGAGGGTGCGGTTGAATTAGCCATGAAAGCAAAGTCTGACTTTTCTGGTTCTAGTGATTATAAACTTGTTGAACTTGTCCTTTACTCAGGTTGGTGATCAACCACACTTGCAGTTTCTTCAATATTTGACATCGTGAGTTCTACTGCAATATCACCTTCACTTGTTGAGTCATCATCTAAATCCTCAACACTAGCAATGTTGGATTCTCTCGAAGACACAAACCGAAAGCTCCAATCTTGTCCTTCGTCATCGTGAGCAGTCAAGGCTTTAGGATCCTTGCTCGACGAAGTAGGACTGCTTGTGGGGTTATCCTGATGAGTGAAAGATGAGAATGGATTCCCATTTCCTGTCTTCTTGGGTTTCACACATTCACGTTTCAAGTGCCCCTTTTCCCCACAGTTGAAGTTCGTAACTTTGGTCTTGTCAAAACCAAAAGTTGTATCCTTAGTAGCAATCAAGTTCTGTCCGGTCTTCTTGACAAACTTCTTAGTTCTCCGAACTGCACTTGCTAAGGACCACATGATGTCCATTCTCTCCAGCTTTGTCTCCTCTACCTGCTCGTAGTCCTCATCTGCCAGATAGCAGTTCCTAGTCTTCCCAGCAACTAGTCCGTCATAGGAGTGAATGACAGCTGCTAAGAGATCCATGTGTTCCTTTGCTACCTCCACTGTCACTTTCCCAAGATTCTCGGTCTCCAGTTTTGTAGCATTGGCTTCAGGTGCTATTTATTGGGTACAAGATGACCCTGACGTGTCAGATCCTGAAGTAGTAACTTGAGATCGAGTAGCTAAACTCGACACAAATGCCGTTTGAATTGGCGCTCCAGACATTTTAGCTTGAGGAGTTGAGTTGTACAATGCCGGATTCTAATCATATGAAGACTTTTAGGCCATGTACTTCATCCTCAACTCTTCCTCTCTCAGTTTCAGAATGAAGTTGTTGATATCTAACTTCGCCAGCATATCATTCTGTCTGAGGTTGGAAACAAATGAAACCCACTTCTCAGGCAACCCATCTGCAAAATTTGAAATTTGTCTTCCATAGATGTGGTGACTCCATGAGTGTGCATCTCACCATCAAGTGGTAGAACTGATCAATGACGTCGTCCAGGCTCTCCTTTCCCAATGATGAGAAGTTGTCAAACTCCTTCATCAACGGTTTAGCCTTTAGAGCTTTTAACGATGCATTTCCTTCATACCTATTTTCCAATGCATCCCACAGCTTCTTAGCTTGCTTGTTCTCAAAAATTGATGGAAGATGTCTTTAGGAATTGACTGAGTTAGCAATGCATATACTTTCATCTCTGCATTGTACTTTACCTTTTGGTTGCCAGTCATACCGCCTAAGGTAAGTTTGACTCCATCTGCACCTACAGGCATGCTATATCCTGTCTTTATCGACTCCCACAGACTGGGATCTACTCCATTTAAGTAAATTTTAAATCTTTGCTTCCATTGTCGGTAATCATCTAACATTATGAGCTTAGGGGGCTTGTTATGATTTCCCACTTCATTTTCTGGAAGCAACTAATTTTGAATCCTAGAATCCCTTCCTGTGGTGAACGTTGAATATTGATCCTCCATTACTATTGACTTAGAACTTTAGAACAAACTGTTTACTTGTGCGACTGAAGGAATGCGATTGAACACTTCGTGTGATTAACAATGCGGTTGGCTTAGACGTGTGAATGAGCAAATGCAGATGGCTCAATCGTGCGAATGGACAATTGTGGATGAACAATGTGAATGGGCAATTCAGTCGTACTAATGGATGCACTACTGAGTCCAAACGTGCGTACGGGGGATGCGTATGGATTCAGTCGTGCGATTGAGTCAATCGTGCGACTGAAGCTGGTGAATTTTGAGAATTCAGGGTTTAAGGTATTTAGACGCAAAAACACGAATTTCTCACTAACCCTAATTTTTGGATGCCGGAAAACGTTAACTTTTTGACCTTGAGACGTCCAAAACACTGTTTGACACAAAAAGATTGTGTTTTTGAGTGAAAAACATGATTTATATATCAAAATCAATTGAATCACACGTAAAGCAACAGCCAAAGCTCTGGTACGACTTATTAGGGGCTGTGTACTGGACGGATTACTAACTGATTTATGTGTATACCAACTTAAATAGTGCGGAATCCTATTTGATTGCCGATCCAATCAGTGAGAACGTTAAGCCAACCGATATAAGAATAAACTAAACGTTAAGAACGAATAGGAATCGATCAAGAACGATCTATAAACTTGGACTGGCTTTCTTGGACGTTCTAACGGCTAGGGTATGAGTAGGAGTCCAAATATTGAAAGTGTTTTGTTTTTCCACGAATTAAGTGGTATTTATAGGTTAGGGTTAGTCAATGGTACGACTGGACCATTAGCATGGTTTAGTCGTGCGACTAAAGCATGCGACTGAGTCAATCACATGACTGAAGGTTCAGTCGTGCGACTGAGTCATCCGTATGTCTCATTCATGCGACTAATCTAGTCTCCTGGTTCAATCATGCGACTGGTCCATTAGCATGAAGTATTCATGCGTATGAACCATTAGCATGGTTCATTCGCATGAAAACTTCATACGACTAAGTTTGAATATGTTTCTCAATCATTACTTGACTAAGATCTATTCCAACCACTTCAAACCTATATAGTTGGTTCAATATGCGTTAATAAATAATAATCATTAAAACATACACTGAAACATTAAACATCAAGATCGACAACCACATATTATGTTTTATTCAACTCATTCGTTTCATTACATTTAGGACATGACATACATATTACATTAAGATCGTAAACTAGGTACATATGGATCAACACAAATCTTCTGCCTTTCAAACTAAAGAAGCTCATCTTAAATAGATTTTACCTTGTTGTTATTTTTTAAAGCTTCATCTACTTTTTTTGGTTCCAGTTAAGAAGGGAAGTGTTGGATCAAGTAAGGCTGGTACAACCAAAACAATCACTTAAAATATTTTTTGTACAACTGAGAAAGAACTTCTGAAGGCAAAAGCTGAACTTCCGAAGGTCAAGGATGACAGAGCTTCCAAAGAGGAACACTAATTTCCGAAGACAAAATCTTTGTTCTTTCAAAGTTCGACATTTAGAAATTTCCATGACAATGACTTCCGAAGTGTGAAGATCAGCACATGCCTTGGAAAAAGTAGACTCTTCCGAAGTATAAGAGGCTTCAGAAGAACTTTCTTTCGAAGCTAGTTAACCTTTGGATGAACATGCTATGAACCACTAGACCTAAGTATGTTCTGTCTCACAACTCGTTGCAACCTCTGATATACTACATGGTGTTTTGCCACGCTTATGTATTTGACTATAGTTTATTCTACTGTTCATTTATTATCAGCTAGTATAGTTAACAACTTTAGTTCATGACAAAAGGTAAGTCATGGACATGTCATGACTACCAAATCTTAGATAATATTTTATCTTATATACCTTACTTTTTACAATGTAGTATTTGTTTAGTCGTAAGTTTCCAGCTGATATCAAAAGTATAACCGGCTGTAGATATTAGTATATATAGTTTCTCATTGTAACTCTGTTAACATGCTTGTAAGAGTCTTGTAATACTTTGAATTAAGAAGCAATATATATACAAGTATCTTGAAAAATCTATCTTCTTGTGTTTGATTACTTGGTATATTATTATCAACTCTTAAGGGATACTGTATCATCAAACTGAGTGTGACTTAGTGAGTTTGAGAGATAATATTTGTGTTGAGTGACAAAACTTGATCTTGCAATTGGTATCAGAGCTTCTTAGGCTCCTTATTATGAGATCTTACCATCCAAATCAACCTTTTTCTTCACTCATATTCTCACCCCACTCCAAATGGCCCTCAACAAAAATCATCTGAAGGTGAAATGTGGATGATGTCTAAAGCACCCATCATCACGCTTGAGAACTTCAGATCTTGGAGCAGACATATTAAATGTTTCATTAGATAACAAGAAAACATGATGTGGAAGTCTATCACCAATGGTCCTTACAAACCAAATGTTCTCGCACCGATTGGAAAAGGTGCTATGATAGAGAAGGTTGTTGAAGACTATTCTGATGAAGACCACAAGTGGCTAGAGATCAATAGGAAAGCTATGACTGTTTTTATGACTGCCATACCCAACTCTTTTATGGTGGGATTTGAGCATTGCCAGTTACCAAAAAAACTCTTTGATGCTATGTCTTAGATGTACGCCAACTCCAATGACTCCAAGAAAGATTCCCTGAAGCAACAGTTTGAAAACTTCACTTATATTGCTGGAGAGACCCTTATCTAGAAATACTTCAGGTGGATGGATCTTATTTCATCTCTTCACTCTGTCGGAGTGGCTCTTAAGATGAGAGATCTCTTAAGAAAGTTCATGAGTGGACCTTCTATTGTGTCTTTATTAAGAGGATAGAGAACTTAAACTCTCTCACCGTGACTGAATTATATGGCATCCTTGATGGATACTATGTAGAGATGGAAAACAAGATAGGCCACTAGGTGAGCAGACCCTCAAGCCTTCCTGCTAGCAACACTCTAATGGTCACTGAAGGGTCAAGACCCCTAACCTCATTAGTTCCTGAGTTCCTCCCAGCATCCATTATCTAGGCCATACATAACCATTTTTTGAGACTCCAAGGTCTTAACATGCTCAGTCAAGTCCCTTCCAGGATAGTTGTGCCTTTGTCTTAGGAAATGGATCATCTAATGACTTTTAATTCTACTTTGATTATCTAGAATGTTTTAGCCAAGATGATGTTGATTACATGGACATTGTCCAACCTATGGCTCTGTTCACTTACCAAGCAAAGAAGTTCTTCAAGAGAAATGGAAGGCAATTTCCCCAAAACCCAACTAATAGCAAGTTTGGGTTTGACAAGAGCAAAGCCAAGTGCTATAACTATAACTAGCTAGGCCACTTTTCTAGGAAATTCAAGGCTCCCAAATCCAATCCGACCACTCAAGCTTCCACACATCCTACTACACCCAAAGCTGCTAGAAAGTCAACTGAACAACACATGGTTGTTGTTGATAAAGAGGTTGACTGGAGCTTCACGGTGCCGGATGTGACTCCTGCTCAAGCATTGACAGGTGGAACTGATGATAACAAGGTATTTGAACACCTCTGTACTCCAGCTTGCATTGCTAAGTTAAATTGTATTAGGACTAAAATATGGAAATTAACTATGATATTAAGTCTTTGAATATCCTTAAAAGTGATTTTAATAGGGTTGGATCTAACTATTAAATGAAAATTAAAGAGTTAGAGAAAACTGTATCCTTTTTACAACATGAACATACCAACTATAGGACTCAATTCAAAGATTTAATCTCCAAAATGACTAAGGCTCAAGCCCAGCAAGTCATAATTAAGGCTCAATCCAGAAAGCATGATATTTCTGAGCTAAACTTCCGAGCCATTCTTGGATCACAAAATTGTTATCAAAACAAAAGAGGGTTGGGAACCAATGAAATTACTCCACCACACTCTTATGAGTTTACAAGACAAAATATTTGGGACTAAAGAGCAAGAGGTTCCAACTGTTGAGCCACCACCTCATGAGTGGAAGAGTATTGCAACTAAGGAGACCTTCATATGGAAGGACCAGGTAAGACAACCCATTCCCACCGGTGATGATCAGCCCCTAACCACTAAAGTGAGAAGAAACTAGGCAAAGACATCTAGAAACACTACCAAGAAAGTGGCTGAATCCAAGTTGAGTATAAACCCAAAGCAAAAAGGTGTGTTATTTCAACCAGATTCCAGTGATTGAAACTCTGATCTGGGAAAGGTGTGTAGTACCAGCACTCCTACCAAGAAACAACAGTCTTCACTTCCTACAAAAGTTAACATTGCATGCATAATGTGAGGTCTGCACAATCACATGTTTGCACAATCACATGGCTAAAGATTGTTACTACAATATTGCAAGTACATATTATTCAAATAATGTTAAGAAATAAGAAGTCAAGGAAGGTTTCACATTTGGAGCTTATCATATGGTCCAAGTAATGAGGAAAGGGAAGCTTGTTTCCAAAGCAAAGTTGCCTTCAGAAGAAACTCATTCTTTCGAAAGGAAAAATAGCTTTGGAAGATAAGGCAAAGAAAATTTAAAAGAACAAAGGAGTTCTTTTCAAACCTTCCAATAATAAGACTGTTTTAGAAGAAAAGGTATGGAAAGCTTCTTCTGAAGAAGATAGAACTCAAAAGTATGCCATGTTGCCCAAGCTTCATAAGTTCATCTACACTGATTAGCAAAGGGATAGATTGAATATCAAACAAGATGTTGCAGCCCAAACCACCTTTTCATAGACATATATTGAACCCTCATGCATACACATTTGGTTCAATTATGTCATCATCATTGGAAGAGCCCAAGACCAACAAGGCTTGGGTTTCCAATGACAACTAATTTTTTGAACTATTGTGTAGGGACATCCACAAAACAAGAATGACAATGTGCGGATTGTAGATAGTGGATGCTCTAGGCAAATGACTAGAACATATCTGTAAGGATTCCTGAAGTCTGATGCAACCCAAAACTGCCTAAGTGTTTCAGCAACATGCACTAAGTACTGAAGTGAAGAATGCTTCGGAAGAATTACATAAAGCATTAGAAAATACTCCAAGTGTAATATCTTCCGAAGCCAAGACCAATATCTTCCGAAGCCTAACATGAAGTCTTCCGAAGCTTGAAGAGACAAAGTCTTCCGAAGCTTCAACCTATGAAGACAGATTTCTTCCGAAGACTTTTAGTACACATGCTTTATCTGATGTACTGTTCCATAAAGCACCTTTTCCGCTGCGTCTCTGATAAGTCACCAACTTACAAGAGTTGGTGAAAAGGTCCATGCTTTTGGTAACTGTACATTGAGGTCTTGAGTCTGAAACTTTCCACTTTATGTACTTTATCCTTTTTATAATGTATAAGGATGTGAGCTATGGCATGTCATAGTCACAAGGTCAAAAGGCAGATATGCCTTTTGATCCTACAATTGATTTTGTTAGTGTCTAGTCAATTGTATCCAGCTGGCTTTCATAGTATAGCCGGCTGTAGGTTGTAGTATAAGTATTCCAAGTTCTTGTATCTTTCATAAATGCTGGTAACACTTGTAAAAGAACTTGAGAAAGCAATATACTGCTACCTTGAAAACTATACTCTCTTGTTCTGTCTCTTGCTTTACTTGTGTTCTCTGCATCACCTTTGGTTACCAGTTCACTGTTTGATTAACGTTTAGTTAATCTCCTCTTTGTGTTGTTGTGTTGTAATTGTGTTCAAGCCCTTGAACGATCCTGCAATTGGTATCAGAGCTTTCAGGCTCGTGATATAAGATCTAACCATCTTAAGATCCCTCACACACACAAAAAACTAAACTTTTTCAAATGGCTTCCATCTCAAAGATTGATATGGAGACTGGAACCATGAACAAATCCCCATTGATCACTCTTGATGACTTCGACACCTGGTGCATGAGGATGGAAGGCTTCATCAGGTCTCTTGACTCAAGAATGTGGGAATCTGTTGAATATGGACCTTTCATACCTAGCACCCCCTCTGCTACCGGTGCTGGTATGATTCCTAAAGATGTGGCCAACTACTCAGATGAAGATAGGAAAAGAGTAGAGATTGACAGGAAGGCCATGACTGCTCTTCAGACTGCTATCCCAAACTCTGTATACAGAGGTTTAAGAAGTGCAAAACAGCTAAACAGCTGTGGGATGCACTGAAGCTGATGTATGAAGGCTCCTCTGAAGCCAAGGAGAACAAGAAAGATCTTCTGAAGCAGTAGTTTGAAAATTTCACCTTTAAAAAACAGTGAAACCATGACCCAACAATACTTCAGGTATGTTGAGATTGTGGATACCCTGTGGATGGGGAGTTCCTCTTGAGAACAGAGACATTGTAAGGAAGTTCATGTCCTCACTTCCTAGGCAATGGACACACTATTGTGTGGTAATCAAGAGGACTGAGAACCTTAAAACTCTTACTCTGATAGAGTTATATGGGATTCTCAGTGGATACCAGATGGAGATGAACTTACAAGGTTCATCTGGCAACTCTAACAATCAAATGGGTTCAGCCCTTCATGTGGTTGAAAGGGACAGCATAGAACCCCAACATCATCTCCTATGCTACCCTGACAACTCACAAAAGGTCCTTTCATCACCTTCCCGGAGACACCAAGGGAGAACTTTACTCAAGGAAGCCCATTCCAAGAGACAAGTTCTTCTCAAGCCTTTGTGTCTGCAGATGAAAGCTGTGGAAATTATCTCTTCACTCTTGAAGATCTAGACTGTATCCATCCAGATGACCTGGAATACATGGAGATAGTTCAGCAGATGGCTCTTCTCACTCACAGAGCCAAGAAGTTCTAGAAGAGGACAGGAAGAAAATTTCCAAGCAATGCTACCAGTGGTAAGTTTGGCCTGGATAAAAGCAAAGTTAAGTGTTACAATTGTAACCTTATGGGTCACTTCGCCAGGGAGTGTAAGGCACCCAGAGCAAATGGGGGTCAACACAACTCAGACCAAACTTCACCAACAATACCCCTCAGGCTGAGAAGACAAAGCAACATGCTGCGGTTGCTGTTGAAGAGGGAGGATTTGACTGGAGTTTTCAGGTGGAGGATGCTTCTCCAAACCAGCATTGATGGCTGATCATGATGAAGCCAAGGTATTAGAACATCTTTGCTCCCCTGAATGCATTGCTAAAGTAAATAGATACAGGTCCTACAACCTAGAGATGAGATCTGATCTTGAGTCATTAAACATATTAAAATCTGACTTTAGAAAGTCTGAAAATGATTACAAGTTAAAGATAGAAGACTTGGAGAAAACTATTTCAGTACTAAAAGATGAACATACAGATTTTAGAACTCAGATCCAAGATCTCATCACTAAGTTGACTAAGTGCCAGGCTGAGCTTGTGATCAGCAAAGCCCTGGCAGAGAAAGGTGTTCTTGAAGAAGAGACCTTCAAGAACATGATATCCTCATCCCTACACAATAAGGTTTGTTATCAAAATAGACAGGGACTGGGATCAAATGAGATAGCTCCTCCACACACAATCTTGTCTGTAAGATCTCCTAGGTGTGGAACTTGTGAAGATGAGCTTCCTCTCATAGATCCAGTAAGTGAGGATGATGAAGAAGTGATAGTGAGGAATCCCTCTGAGAAGAGTGAAGAAGAGGATTCCTCCAAGGGCCACTATCCTTCTGAGGAGGAGAAATTAACTGTGATGACCAAGTCCAAGAGAAAGAACTTGATCAGGAAGAGCAAAAGGAAAGCAAAGAAGGCTCAAGAAATCAAGGCTACCTTTGATGCTAAGCAGAAACAAGTGTTCATCTCTGCAGGTTTCAAAGCAATAAGGACTGAAGACATCCACCAAAGCCTCTTATCTAAGAGTTCTGGTTCATGTTCAAATCATCTCAGTACAAAGAAGAAGACTGAGCTGCTGTACCACTGCTGCACAGCCTGGACCATCAAATTCCAAGAACAGTTCACAGCCCAAGGGAACTGTATCTGAATCTACCAGATGAAGGTGAAAAAGGAATGTGACCAAGGCCAGTCTTGCTCTCAAAAGGAGATTTCTTTGAAGAAGAAAATGCTGTGTGTTATGTGTGAAAGTACTTCTCATATTGCCAAGGATTGTCCATACAATCCTAAAAGTACTATCCACATGACCAATACAAAGACTTCAAAGAATCTCAAGAAGTCTCAAGCTTCGGAAGGAAAGTCGTTTCCTTCGGAAGCTCCAAATCAAAGAAGAAGGTAAATGGAAAATTACCTTCGGAAGCAAAGTTGGTCTCGGAAGAAAGGAGTTCTTCCGAAGTACTAAAGTCTACTGCAGTGACTGTAGATTCTTCTGAAGTATCAGTCATTAAAACTTGTGAAGCTCCAAAAGCTTCTAAGGTTTTGAAGGTCAAGTCCAAGACTCCAAAGGTGGTGTGGAAGTCTAAGAAAGACCAAATGACTGAGGTTTCTCCATCAACAACAGCCGAAGATCCCCTCTGTACAACCATAGGATCTATTACTGTTGCATTATCTTCTATTACACTTACTGAATCCAAGACAAGTAAGGCTTGGGTTTCCAAATGTAACTAATCATTTTCTTTGTGCAGGAACAGCTCAAGACAAACAAGAATGTCTGGATAATTGACAGTGGCTGTTCCAGGCACATGACAGGCGATAGGTCTTTACTTCATAATTTTGAGAGAATTGATGGAGGACCAGTTGCTTTTGGAGGAAATGAAGGTGGTTACATTTATGGAAGGGGCAAGGTCACAAATGGTAAGCTCAGCATTGAGAAGTAAACTTTGTTAAGGATCTTGGGTACAATCTTCTGAGTGTATCTCAATTTTGTGATCAGAGTCATAACATGCTCTTCACTGAGCATGAGTGCATTGTTCTCAAACCTGGAGTGGTCATTCCTCATGAGCATATTCTGCTCAGAGCCCCCAGGAAAGGGAACATGTACAAGATGGATTTGCAAGAAACATCTCCCTCTGGAGAAGTTTCATGCTTTCTATCTAAAGCAAATAGTGATGAGTCTTTCCTATGGCATAAAAGAATGTGCCATGTAAACTTTAAGAATATGAATAAATTAATCAAACATGATCTGGTAACTGGAATGCCAAAGAAAGAGTTTACAAGTGATGATCATTGTGTTGCATGCCTGAAAGGGAAGCAACACAAGGTATCTCACAAGCCTAAGGAAAAGAACTCCATCACTACTCCCCTACACTTATTACATATGGATCTCTTTGGCCCCACCAGTGTAATGAGTTTAGGAAGGACCTTATACTGTCTAGTGATCACAGATGATTTTACAAGATCACTTGGGTTTTCTTTCTTAGAACTAAAGATGAGACTCCTGAGATTCTAAAGAATTTCATCTTAAAATTGAGAATCAATGTGATCACAAGGTCAAAACCATAAGATGTGATCAAGGAACTGAATTCAAGAACCAAATCCTTGATACATTTTGTGATGAAAAGGGTATTACAAGACAATACAGTGCTCCCAGGACTCCTCAGCAAAACGGAGTTGCTGAGAGGAGAAACAGGACACTTATTGAAGCTGCAAGAACTATGTTGTCTGACTCTAAACTGCCTATCACCTTCTGGGCAGAGGCAGTTAATACTAGCCTGCTATGTGCAAATAGAGTCTTAGTAGTTAAGACACATGGTAAGACTCCTTATGAACTTTGGGACAAGAGGAAACCTTTCATTGGCTTTCTCAGGTCATTTGGATGTCCCTGCACCATCTTGAATACCAAAGATCAAGTTGCCAAGTTTGCTGAGAAGTCAGACGATGGACACTTCATTGGATACTCTTCTCAAGCTAAAGCTTATAGAGTATACAATCTCAGAACTAGAATCATTGAGGAGTCAGCCAATGTGACTTTCAATGAGCACACTCCCAGTGTGGCTGGTTCTGGTCCGGATTGGCTATTTGATCTTGATTTAGTTACCAACTGTTTTAATAAATCTTGTGAGCATGTTTCAGGATCTGCAGAAAATTTAAATACAGGTGATCCTGATCCAAGATTTGAGCTTGGAAGACCTTCAGCTCCAGTTGGAACTACTTCAGCAAATGAGTTTTCTATCAGCACAACAATGACAAATCCAGCTGATACATCTGGCATGCCTCCAAATTCCAGTTCAGAGGCCTCTCAACCAGATAAAGACATCTCAATTGCAGAAGATAACAATGGTGATGGTGAAAGTGATCAAGAATCTCTTGATGCTAATAACCATACCATAGATGATAACATCAATGATGTCACACACTCATTGGATCAAGTTAATCTTGATAAGTGTGATAATGTGGAGGATCAATCTTCAAGACCAGATCTAAATTTCTCAAATTTGGATCTATCTCAGCAACTTGCTGTGATCCCTCAGCTAAGGATCCACAAGTCTCATCCTACTACAAACATCATTGGAGATGTTATCTCCGGGGTAAAGACAAGAAGGCAAACCCATGAAGCAAATGTTTGTCTTCACTCTTGTTTTCTATCCCAGTTAGAGCCAAAGAAAGTTGAGGAGGCTCTAAAGGATGGAAGTTGGGTTGAAGCTATGCAACAAGAGCTGCTTCAATTCAAAAGACAGAAAGTTTGGAACCTTTGTCCTCTTCCTCATGGGAAGACTACCATTGGAACCAAATGGGTTTTTAGGAATAAAAAGGATGATAGAGGAATCATCATCAAGAACAGGCTAGACTAGTTGTTCAAGGATACACACAAGAAGAAGGGATTGACTACACTGATGTCTTTGCTCCTGTAGCTAGACTAGAAGCTGTTAGGATATTCCTGGCATTTGCTGCATCCAAGAACTTCAAGGTCTACCAACTTGATGTAAAGTGTGCTTTCTTATATGGAGTGATTGATGAGGAGGTTTATGTCAAACAACCACCTGGTTTTGTAGATCCTGATCATCCTGATTATGTCTGCAAGCTTGACAAAGCTCTCTATGGGCTGCATCAGGCACCCAGGAAGTGGTATGAGACAATGTCTGAGTATCTCTGTAAACATGGTTACAGGAGAGGTACTATAGATGGAACTCTCTTCATCAAAGGACAAGGAACATATCTGTAAGGATTCCTGAAGTCTGATGCAACCCAAACTGCCTAAGTGTTTCAGCAACATGCACTAAGTACTGAAGTGAAGAATGCTTCGGAAGAATTACACAAAGCATTAGAAAATACTCCAAGTGTAATATCTTCCGAAGCCAAGACCAATATCTTCCGAAGCCTAACATGAAGTCTTCCGAAGCTTGAAGAGACAAAGTCTTCCGAAGCTTCAACCTATGAAGACAGATTTCTTCCGAAGACTTTTAGTACACATGCTTTATCTGATGTACTGTTCCATAAAGCACCTTTTCCGCTGCGTCTCTGATAAGTCACCAACATACAAGAGTTGGTGAAAAGGTCCATGCTTTTGGTAACTGTACATTGAGGTCTTGAGTCTGAAACTTTCCACTTTATGTACTTTATCCTTTTTATAATGTATAAGGATGTGAGCTATGGCATGTCATAGTCACAAGGTCAAAAGGCAGATATGCCTTTTGATCCTACAATTGATTTTGTTAGTGTCTAGTCAATTGTATCCAGCTGGCTTTCATAGTATAGCCGGCTGTAGGTTGTAGTATAAGTATTCCAAGTTCTTGTATCTTTCATAAATGCTTGGTAACACTTGTAAAAGAACTTGAGAAAGCAATATACTGCTACCTTGAAAACTATACTCTCTTGTTCTGTCTCTTGCTTTACTTGTGTTCTCTGCATCACCTTTGGTTACCAGTTCACTGTTTGATTAACGTTTAGTTAATCTCCTCTTTGTGTTGTTGTGTTGTAATTGTGTTCAAGCCCTTGAACGATCCTGCAATATCCCTTCTTCAATAATTTTGACATTTTGATGGAGGTTTTGTTCTGTTTGGAGGTGAGTTTAGAGGATGCATTTCTCAAAGAGGAAGCGTATCGAATGGCCAGTTAAAAATCAACAATGTTAACTTTGTCACATAGCTTGAACATAATCTTTCAGTTGTTTTCAATTATGTTACCATAAGAACCAAATGATTTTCATAGAACATGAGTGCATTATCGTCAAACCCGGGATGACAATTCCTCAGGAATTGGTGCTTCTTAGATCTCACAGGATAGGGGATATGTACAAGCTGGATTTGAATAATGCTTTCCCATTGGGTGAAGTATCATGCTTTCTTTCCAAATATGATGGTGATGAGTTAGCTCTGTGGTATAAACAAATATGTCATGTTAATTTCAAAACCATGAATACATTGGTTAAAAATAACTTGGTACATGGTATGCCTAAAAATAATTTTTCTTCAAAGATAACTGTGTTGCATGTTTGAAAGGAAAGCAACATAGAGTATCTCATAAATCTAAAGATGTTAACTCTATCACCACTCCATTACACTTATTGCAAATGGATCTATTTTGTCCCACTAGTAAAATGAGCATTGGAAGGAAATCATATTGTCTTGTCAGTGTTGCTGATTTTGTTAGATTCACATGGGTACTCTTTTTAAGAACTAAAGATGAAACTGCTAAAACTTTAAAATCCTTTACTCTTAAAATATAAAATCAAATCTATTATAAAGTTAAGATAATTAAAAGTGATCAAGGGAATGAGTTTAAGAATCAATTTCTGGTCTCATTCTGTAACTAAAAAGGGACTGCTAGATAATATAGTGCTCCTAGAACTGCTCAACAAAATGGTCTTGTTGAGAGGAGAAATAGGACACTGATTGAGGCTGCTCGAACCATGTTTGTAGATTCAAAGCTACCTCTAAGATTCTGGGCAAAGGCAGTCAGCACTGCATGCTATGTGCAAAACATAGTTCTTGTAGTTAAGCCACATGGAAAGACCCCTTATGAGCTATGGTACAAGAGGCCACCATTCATTGGCTTTCTTAGGCCCTTTGGCAAAAAATTTGAAAAGCTGGATGATGCTATATTTGTTGGATATTCCTCCAACTCTATTACCTATAGATTTTACAATATCAAAAACCAACAATTTGAGGAATCATCTAATATTGTTGTTAATGACCACACTTCTTGTGTTGGGGGAATGGACCTAATCATATATTTGATTTAGAATTGTTTCCAAACTATTCTAAACCTTTTTGTGAGAATGTATTAGCTAGAACATGTACTCAAAGTGATTCTGCTCATGACCAACTATTTAAGTTACATAAACCTCTTCCAAGTTCTCCTATAAATGCTGAAAATCAAGCTCCCACAACTGGAAGATCTAATGGTAGATCTATCTCAAGAACTAGTAGAGCTTCAAAAAGTTCTCAACAAAGTGAGCCTCAAAACTCATCCATTGACAATGCACAACACCAGGTTGATGGAAGCAATATTGTGAAGGAACATGCAACTGTTAATCCTGCTTCACAACCAATTGATACTGATGTTGTTTCTTCTTCATTCAATTAGTCATCATTGAACAAACATGAGATATTAGTTGGACCAATTCTTCATAACCCTGAGCAAAACTTTTCCAATTTGGATCTTGAAGATCATGTATAGGTTGGACTCATTTTAGATTAGATTATGTTTCTATTGCTTTGTAATAGGTTTAGTGTTAGTTTGCTTTTGAATGTTGTTTATTTTCTTTAGTTTTGTAGTCTAGTGAAACTATGAGTGAAACTCTAGTTTCGCTTATAGTTAGCTGTTTAGTTCACCCGGCGAAAGTGCTTTCTGCCGGGCGAAACTATAATTTCAGTAGCACAGTTTCGCTGACAGCGAAACTATCTGCGAAACTAGGACTGCTATATATTGATTTAATTTTGTTCTTTGTTGGGTATCCTTGCACAAACCCTAATCGTTAATCATTGTTGCAAGAGCCTGATTGTAAGCAGTTATTCAATGAAATATACTTGTGCATTGTTATTATTGATCATTATTGTTCTTAGTTGTTGACTTTGAGATTGTTCTTATTGTTATTCATCTTCGTTATCTCATTATTGTATCTGATATTGAACGATTCAAAAACTCATTTTTACTACAAATCGATAAACATGACCAACACTATGGTATTAGAGCCTTAGTGCCCATGATTTGTTGAGATTTTGGTTGTTTTTGTTCAATATCAATATTTCATCAATTTCAGATTAAATTTGAGTGTTATTGATATGGAATTTGATTGAGGTTTGGTTGTTTTTGGTTGGGGAAGCTTTGTTAATCATCAGATCTCTAATCCGTTGAGATTTTGGAAATTTCAGTATGATTTCGTGTGAAAAAAGCTTTTCAGCTTCTTCCAGCGAAACTAGATATTCATTCAGCGAAACTGTGTCGCTCTTCCGGTGAAACTACCATGGGTATCCACTTTGAAGTTGTTTTCAACTTTCCAGCAAAACTAGTATCGTTGAATGAAAGTTCAACAGTACTTGTGGGTGATTTACAAGCGAAATTACTGGCGAAAGTACCATTGAATGAAAGTTTAAGCTTTTTTCATGCAAAATTGTCGGCGAAACTAAGCAGTATCAAGCATTTGTCTAGCGAAATTCCTACTTCCTGTGAAACTACGGCAACTCAGCAAAACATGTCTTCTCTGAGAAACTATTATGCAAAATTATCATTTTTCTATGAAATCACCTCTTCCTTAGTGAAACTAGTATGTCAAAGATGTCTTCCCTCACCCTTGCAGATCTTGAAAGTGTTGTTCCCAATAGACCTCCGAGACTCACAAACGGGGATAACTCCAAAGATTAGAAGGGATGTCTCAATGCCTTTTTGTTCTACACTGACTACAATCAATAGGAATCTATCATTTCTGGTCCTCACATACCAACCATCACTGTTGGTGATATTGTATCTCAAAACAAGGACCCAGCCATATTCATCGAGAAGGATTTAAAGCTGACTGATTGAGACCAGAATGCTTTTGGAGCATTAACTTTATGTCTTGCACCAGACATCTACAATCGATTCGGAGAGCATAAGAACGCTAAGTCTCTCTTCAATGCACTGTGTGAGTTCTAAAATAGTAACGACGAGCTGGTGAAAGGTAGGAGTATTCAAGCTGAGAAGAAATTCAACTCCTTTTTGGGATACAAGAATGAGAGTCTCACAAATCTCACTAATCGTTTTCTGACAGTTTCAAGCACACTAAAGAAATACGATGAAAAACTCTCTAATAGTGACCAAGTCAATAGGTTGCTACACTCTCTCCCACCTCAGTGGAGTCTACAGGTAAGAATGCTAAATCAAGAGAGAGGCTTCAGTGACTACAAGCTTATGTACATTATCAATAAGCTTAAATATTTCGAGTTAGACATGAAAAGAAGGGAATTCAACAAAATCATGTTGCCTTCATCTTGTTTCACTCAAAATGTTGCATTCTTGTCTTCCGCTGCAAGCTCTCCAATGTAGGCATCTCATCAAGGAGGAGTGAATATTGGTGATTATTTTGGAGGTTGTAGGAGTGTTAGGAGAGATCAAGATCACTTGAAAGCAAAAGTTGAAACTACAGTTCCATCCAAGACAATGGCGTTGTTTGGTATGTTAGTTTAGAGTTATGAAGCTTTAGTGGCAGGGGAGTTGAAAGGCAAAGGGATGATCATGGAAGATATGTATCAGGTGGACCCTAATGATCTTGAAGAGACTGACATTCAATGGCAAATGGAGCGCATAGGAAGACAGAATGTCGAAGGTCAAACCTAATTCCAAACTGGGATTTGACATGTCTAAGTTGAAGTGTTTTAATTGCAAACAATTAGGACGCTTCAAACATGAATGTCCATTGCCAATTGTCACTAATCCTAGTAATTTAAGAGTTCCATGACTAGCATCAAACGGGGGAAAAGAGGAAATGAATGGGATGGCTGAAGAGGCTAGGGTTGAGAAAGAAAAGAGGTCAAAGAAAAAGCTAATGAGGCAAAAGCTGAGAGAAGGACTAAACATAAGCATCAATCTTTCACTTAGTCCTTGAGGAGGGAGGAGAGAGCTAGTTTGGATGAGGATGTGATAAGAAACCCCATACATCTCTGGCTAACGAGCTGAGCATGATCAAACCCAAACTAACCAATCAAGAGATAATGGAAAAGCACAAGGATGAGATGATTGAAGGCATGACCAAGATGTTGGTGGATCAGAATAAGTTGATTAAGAGATTGCTTGAGGAGGTAAATAAGCTGAAGGCTACAGTCGGCTTGCCCAATCAGCTAACTCAAACTGAGTTAGATGATTTGACTGACACTTCCAACTACTCATTTTTAAACGTGGGTACTTCCTCCCGGGCAGGAGAGGGCACATCTGGTGCAATGGCTGAGGAAGTAGGAGGTTCTAGAGTAAGACATGAGGCTGAAAAATATGAAGAACACTGATAAGATATTGGAGGCTAGTTTTGTGAACATGCAGTTCGATTTAGAGAAAGATTTGGTTGGTGAAGAGGTGTTGTTAGAGAATCCTGCTAAGAATGTTGAGACAACTACTGAGAAAAGATTGATTGATGAAGATGAAGATGATAAGAAGTTTGTGGAGTATGATTTGGAACCTGAATATTATGAGGTTGAGGAGAGACCTCTAATCTATGTTTCTAAGAAGGGTGATGATGATGGAGATGTGTTTGAGATGTAGAAGGAAGAGTGGTTTGTGAAGGAGAAAGGGTC
Organism: Flaveria trinervia; assembly: GCA_025506515.1. Lineage (NCBI taxonomy): Eukaryota > Viridiplantae > Streptophyta > Magnoliopsida > Asterales > Asteraceae > Flaveria > Flaveria trinervia. The sequence continues at coordinate 38,644,569 of CM046451.1, forward strand.
TAAAGAGCTAACTCCACTATTCTAAAACTTGGAAGGGTTGAGTAAATCTAAGACTGATAAGAGAATCATCAGCTATAAATGTTTAGGATAAAGATGAGAGTGGGAGGAATTATTTATCTCCATAAGGGGACGGCATTCAAGACCTTGCCTTAGTGGGATTTGAGGAGACTAGTTGCGCTTCCATTGCTTAATGCTCATCTAAGTGAGAGAGCCACACTGTTAGAAAAGGAGCTCAGGAATCGAGTGAATGACAATTTTGAATCATTCGGGTTTATGAAGGCTGAGAGAAGAAGATCCAAAAAGATAAGGATTGGGAGACAGGGAAAGGAAAGATTGTGCTCAGGGTGAAACCCCCAAAGATAGTAAATAGCATTAGCTTGTTAGTGTTGGGATTCAACATGTTTATCAAAGTTCATATTATCTTCTTTTGTATGAAAAACGCAGCGGAATTTAGTTTTAAAACATGTTAATTTGTTGATTATTAAACCCATTTAATAAGCAAACCCCAAATTCATGGATAATATACGAAATACATACAATGGAATGAACATTGGATGTAAAGAACACAACCTTTGGAGCTGTTCAAAGTCGAGTTTCAAGAGGTGAAAGAAGATGAAATCGTGGCTGAAACTTCAAGATAGAAGTGCTCAAGAGGTGATACACCAAGCTTGTACAAACACCTTTGATTGCTAGGATTCTTGACACAAATTTTCAGCAACAAAACCTCTTTTGTGTGCTGAAAAATTCTGCTCCTTCTTTTCTTCAAAAACGTGAGAGAGAGAGAGAGTTTTTGGGAGAGAAGAAGGCCTTTGCATGTAGGAGAGATGAATCTAAAGTTGGGAGTTGTGTGTCTTTAAGTCTTGTGTGTGTTTACAAGACAAAAGTGGGACCATTTTCTCCCTATGGGTGGCCGAAAATCCACCAAGTGAATTCCCACTTTCTTTTGTTTAATTGTTACAATTAAACACTCCCTAATCTTTTATTTTATAAAGTTGAAACTTGTTTTTAACTTTATAAACTTAATAGTTTTATTTGTCCACATTTAGTAATACTAAATAATGAAACAAATGGTATCTCATGAACAATTATCCAAATAATGATGTTCATCTACAAAGGCAATGATTTAGGAAACCCATTTTCTAAATTAGTGTCATTATTTATTTGTATGATCTTATCAACGAATAAATTATTTATTGATGTTTGTTTAGCTTATTATTGGGTATGACCCGACTTGGATCATATCACACTAGCCACATCAACTTAATATGCATCTTGGGCAGACCAGGTCTTTCAATCTCCCACTTGCACAAGATTCATAGAAGGTTGATGCAAGTAGCAAATAACGCCTAGCAACGGTTTGCTGCCACTAATGTATATGATTAAGTGCCATTCAGTAACATCGTCCTCTTCAAGTGCTTTACGTGAAATGTTTTAGGTGAATCAATCATCTATCCTTTTGTTTCAGATGTCATGTTAAATCCAGGAGACACAGAATTGTCATTCTCCGATGATTTAACTTTAACAGGCCTAAACATCTAACTCTCAACGAATAAGAGGAAGAAATTCCTTCTTGATTACATACGTCTCTCATAATCACCTCATATCATACCTGAACTCAGCCTTATGTACTGCCAATTTTTCAGAACAACAAAGAGCTAAATCAAAGTACAATACTTGATGAATGTCAAGACCCAATATGTATCTCAGGTCAGAGGATACAATGATATTCGCCTTTACTCAATATCTCTTATGACTAATCACAAGGATTCTATGCAGAAATAATTGAGAGCGGGTCGGTCCAATACCTATATCCCATAGATATCAATGAACCTTGGTAGCAGCCTCTTGCTTTATATTCACACCTTATGAATATCATCCAATTCAAGTTCATTACAGTCTTACATTCATAGTTGTTCCCACAAGTATGATCGACTGCGGATGTTTTGAATAACTTATTTATTCATGGATTAAAACATCCTAAAACAGTAGAACAAATGAAAATTATAACCATATAATTAAGACAAATAACATAAGTTCCAACATACAAATATAAAATACAAAGTCAAACCCAATCACTAGAATATTGAAGTCCCATGGCACAAATATGACCTTCATGCTTTGCCTTTTTAAGGAGCTTTGTGAGTGGATCCGCAATGTTTTTATCAGTGTGGACTTTGCGAATACATATCTTTCCCTTTTCAACTTCATCTCTTATGTAGTTGAATCTCCGTTCAATGTACCGAGTCTTTTGATGAGCACGAGGTTCCTTGATTTGAGAAATCGCACCCTCATTGTCACAAAAGATCTCTAGGGGATCCTGAATGGAAGGGACTACCCCTAGTTCGGATATGAATTTCTTCAGCATACAGCTTCCTGTGCTGCCATTGAAGCGGCGATGTATTCTGACTCTGCAGTGGACAACGCTACGACTTCTTGCTTTGAGTTTTTCCAAGAAATAGCTCCCCCATTCAGAATAAAAATGTACCCCGATTGAGATCGTGAATCATCTCGATCGGTTAGGAAACTCGCATCTGTGTAACCTTTTACAACGAGTTCCTCTTCACCAGACCCGTAGATCAAAAACATATCCTTAGTCCTCCTTAGGTACTTCAGAATGTTCTTGACAGCCATCCAATGACCATCACCAGGATTTTGTTGGTATCTACTTGTCATGCTTAAAGCGCATGACACGTCCGGTCTAGTGCATATCATTGCATACATGATGGATCCTATAGCAGATGCATATGGGATCGTCTTCATTCTATTTTGCTCCTCCTTTGAGCTAGGACATTGAGTCGTACTCAATATTGTCCCTCTTTGAATAGGTACAATACCTTTCTTAGAGTTTTCCATCTTGAACCTTTTCAAGATTTTGTCAATGTATGCACTTTGATTCAAACCAATTAGCCGCCTTGATCTATCCCTATAGATCTTTATTCCCAGAATATAAGCGGCTTCACCAAGATCCTTGATGGAAAAACAACTTCAAAGCCAGGTTTTTACACCTTCCATGGTTGGAATGTCATTTCCAAAGAGTAGTGTGTCATCAACATACAATACTAGGAAGGTTATTGTGCTCCCACTAGCCTTCTTATACACACAAGCCTCATCAGCGTTTTTGATGAAGCCAAATTTCTTTACCTCCTCATTAAAACGGTGATTCCAGCTTCTCGATGTTTGTTTCAATCCATAGATTGATTTCTTTAACTTGCATACTTTGTTAGGATATTTTGGATCGACAAAACCTTCAGGCTGAACCATATAGACATCTTCCTCAAGATATCCATTTAGGAAAACGGTTTTGACATCCATTTGCCAAATCTCATAATCATAATGAGCAGCTATGGCAAACAATATCCTTATAGACTTTAGCATTGCAACAGGTGAGAATGTTTCATCATAATCAACCCCTTGAGTTTGAGTGAAACCCTTTGCTACAAGTCTAGCTTTGTAAGTATCCAAGTTTCCATGCATATCAGTTTTCTTCTTGAAAATCCACTTACTTCCAACTACTTTGGAATTAAGAGGTGGTACGACAAGTTCCCATACTTGATTGTCATACATGGATTGCATCTCAACGTTCATGGCCTCTAGCCATTTGTCACAATCCAAATTGGACACTGCATCATGATATGTGGTTGGTTCATCTGAATCTACCACATAACATCCATCCATGAAAAATCCATATCTTTCAGGTGGATTACTAGTTCTACCACTTCTACGAACGTTTTGTGTGTATTGATCAAACGCTTGATCATCCTCAACATTTTCATGTTGAGTGCTAGTTTCAACCAAACGTGCATTAGGCTGTGTTACTTGATCCTCCTCAAGATCCACTGTTCTACTACTAGTTCCTTCCATAAGGAACTTTGTTTTTAAGAACTCACCCTTTCTGGCAACAAACACCTTTTGTTCCAGTGGATCATAGAAATAATATCCCATAGAATCTCTAGGATATCCAATAAAGATACACTTGGTGGATCGGACTTCCAATTTGTTTGGGGTGGGAGTCTTAACATAAGCCTCACAACCCCAGACCCTTAAGTATGATAGGGATGGAACTCTTCCATGCCATATCTCAAAAGGTGTCTTTTCCACCTTTTTGGTTGGGGCCATATTCAGAATACGGGCCGCGGAGAGTAAAGCGAAACCCCAAAATGATAGAGGCAATGTGCTTCTAGCCATCATAGATCGAACCATATCCAATAAGGTTCGATTTCTCCTCTCAGACACACCATTATGTTGTGGTGTCCCAGGTGGAGTGAGTTGGGAGACGATCCCACAACTCCTAAGATGATCTTGAAAAACATCACTTAAGTATTCACCACCTCTATCAGTGCGGAGAACTTTAATTGACTTGTTGAGTTGATTTTCAACTTCATTTTTGAAGATTTTGAACATTTCAAAAGCTTCATCTTTATGCCTTAATAAGTACACATACCCATAGTGACTATAATCGTCAGTAAAGGTAATGAAGTATCTTTCACCATTCCTAGTCATCGGCTTAAAAGGACCACATACATCCAAATGTATGATTCCTAATAAATCTTTTGCCCTTTCATTAGCCCCACTAAAGGGTGCCTTAGTCATTTTTCCTAGTAAACAAGATTCACATACATCAAATGAATCACATTCATTTGTTTTTAAAAGACCATTCTTTTGAAGTGTTTGTATACGTTTCTTGTTTATATGACCAAGACGACAATGCCAAAGGTAGGTATCACTCAAATCTAATTTGAGCCTTTTGGTGGTTGCTTGGTATATTGAGCTATCATATGTTGTGTTCTCATGAACCAATTCATAAATACCATTACAAGGTATGGCCTTAAAATAAAACATATGATTTAAAGAAACATGAATATCATTGTCAACAAACTTGAAATTATAATCACATTGTCTTAAACGGGAAACGGAAATTATGTTCCTAGTCAAACTAGGAGCATATAATACATTATTTAAAATAACTTCCAAACCACTTGGAAGCTTCAAAATGTAGTCTCCTTGGGCTTCTACGTGAACCTTTGCACCATTTCCCATGAAGAGACTAATTTCCCCTTTTGCATAATGTTCATTTCTTTTGAACCCCTGCAACAAATTGCAAATGTGAGTTCCACATCCGGTATCTAATACCCATGTGTTAGAGGAAATAACATTTAGCTCAACATGTATCATATAAATTATACCTGAGGTTTGCCCCGCATCCCTCTTTTCTCTCAAGTCTTTGAGATAGACTGGACAATTTCTCATCCAATGCCCTATCTCACCACATTTGAAGCATGGGTCGTTAACAACAACCTTCTGCTTCTTCTCCTTGGGCCTCGGAGGTTCCGCCCTAACAACCATCTTCCCCTTTCCTTTAACGTGTCCTTTTCCTTTGGCAACAGTTGCCTTAGGGGGGGGGAGTAGAGACCTTCTCCTTCTTCCACCTTCATCAATGTTAAGAATAGGTAAAACCCTTTTACCCATTCCCGCCTCAGCTGTTTTGAGCATTGAATGAAGTTCATTTATGCTCTTGTCCCATCAGTTCATGTTGTAATTCATGACAAACGCCTCAAACTTCCTAGTTAGGCCGTTAAGGATCAAATCCGTGGCCAACTCCTTTGAGACAGGATAGTTAAGCCTCTGAAGGCGGTCGATATGGCTTTTCATCTTAAGAACATAAGATGAACTGATTGGGATTCCTCCATCCGACATGCATGAAGCGCTCGAACCATTTCGAAGCGCTCCACCCTAGCTTGTTGCTGGAACGTTTCCCGCAACTGAGTGATCATGTCATAAGCTCCATGGAGCTCATACTCCTTTTGGAGTTCAGGTGTCATACTTGCTAGCATTAAGCAAGAGACTTGGATAGAGTCTTCCACATATTTGACCCAATCATTATAGGCCTCCACATCCTCTTCGTTAGGTTCATCGGGGATGGGATCATCAAGGATGTAGGCCCGTTTTTCTTGCTTGAGAACGATTCTCAAGTTGCGGTACCAATCCATGAAGTTGTTAGGTGTTAGACGATCCCTTTGAAGGATCGCCCTAAGAGATTGGTTGTTTTGGTTTGGTACATCGTTATTAGCGTTGTTGTTGTCGGCCATCTACAAGATTTTACAAAGATCCATTTTAGTAATTGTGATAAAATTTATTTCATTTTATTAACACCCTTTATGTCTCATAGACTTAATAAATAAAATTCTAGAATCCAACGTTATATTTAAATATTGGTTAGGTGACCTTTATCCCATTATTTAAATAAACAAGGTAGTCATGAATGACAATTGCAACCTATTGCAACTTCCAGTGGTATGGGATCGTATGAACATCTTATGTTTACAATGGCATGTTATCCCATCAACACCTTTTATAAAACACATTTTAGGTGATCCATTCAATATATTTTATAGATCAAGTCGTCCTACTTACACACACGTGTGAGTTTACTACATAAGTGGTTAGGTGACCTTTATCCCACAAACATGGTATTCTCATCTCAAGTTACAAGTTCCCTCAAAGTGGTTAGGTGACCTTTATCCCACTAAGAATTTGCAAATAACCTAAGTGTTGTATAAAAGGATGGTGTTTAACTTGTTTCAAAAGGGATTTACAATATCATAATTCTTGTTTAGAAAGGTCTATGTACCATATGATTGTATGCATTCAACCATATGGTACCCATTGATTCTTTTAAATAAAACCCATTTTATTTTGCAAACCATTAACTCCTTTTATAGAACCATTCTATTTATGCTTAATGATTTGAGAACCAATTTCTTGTTATAGCTTGTTATAATAGACGGTTTGTTAATCACATCCAAATATTCAAAACAAACAACATCATAAGCATTCAACAAGCATAAACATAACATTCACATATGCATAACAAAGCATACTAAGTTGAGCACACTTGTTTAGCCAAAACAAGTGTGTCAAAAGGTCTTGTCCTAATGGGTTAAGAACATGATACAATGTTGACAAAAGGACTCCCACTTGAAACCACATCTTCAAGCATCCTCTTTGTCCATCTTCTCTTCAAATCTTGATCTTGAGCATCCTTACAAAATATGTATCCTAATACAATTTTTTTTCTAGTAAAGAAAAAAAAACTCCTAATCTATTTATTACAAACCATATGAATAAATAAATTACAAAACAAGACTTGAAATATAAAATTGAATTATTACATAGCCAAATGAATATAACATGACAACCAATCAATCAATCCACATGGTCTAGGCTTTGTTATGCATAACCAAAACAACATATCCAAATATTTCCTATGTCACGATATGGGGCAGCCCCTTTTAACCCATGTTCTTGGCCAACATAAACCAAGAACAAATGGGTTAAGTCCATACAAACAAACATCTTATGACTAGATTTTTAAAGATCCTTACATGCATAAAGTAATATCTTTAAGAAATCAAAAGGGGGTTACATTTCAGCCCTCTTACACACGGGTATGTGGTGTCAAACACCATAAAACCGTGAACAAGCAAGAATAATACATGTATGCATTCGTATATGTGGCTCTTGATGCCATTGTTGGGATTCAACATGTTTATCAAAGTTCATATTATCTTCTTTTGTATGAAAAACGCAGCGGAATTTAGTTTTAAAACATGTTAATTTGTTGATTATTAAACCCATTTAATAAGCAAACCCCAAAGTCATGGATCAATACACGAAATACATACAATGGAATGAACATAGGATGTAAAGAACACAACCTTTGGAGCTGTTCAAAGTCGAGTTTCAAGAGGTGAAAGAAGATGAAATCGTGGCTGAAACTTCAAGATAGAAGTCCTAAAGAGGTGATACCCCAAGCTTGTACAAACACCTTTGATTGCTAGGATTCTTGACACAAATTTTCAGCAACAAAACCTCTTTTGTGTGCTGAAAAATTCTGCTCCTTCTTTTCTTCAAAAACGTGAGAGAGAGAGAGAGAGAGTTTTTGGGAGAGAAGAAGGCCTTTGCATGTAGGAGAGATGAATCTAAAGTTGGGAGTTGTGTGTCTTTAAGTCTTGTGTGTGTTTACAAGACAAAAGTGGACCATTTTCTCCCTATGGGTGGCCGAAAATCCACCAAGTGAATTCCCACTTTCTTTTGTTTAATTGTTACAACTAAACACTCCCTAATCTTTTATTTTATAAAGTTGAAACTTGTTTTTAACTTTATAAACTTAATACTTTTATTTGTGCTCATTTAGTAATACTAAATAATGAAACAAATGGTATCTCATGAACAATTATCCAAATAATGATGTTCATCTACAAAGGCAATGATTTAGAAAACCCATTTTCTAAATTAGTGTCATTATTTATTTGTATGATCTTATCAACGAATAAATTATCTATTAATGATTGTTTAGCTTGTTATTGGGTATGACCCAACTTGGATCATATCACACTAGCCACATCAACTTAATATGCATCTTGGGCAGACCAGGTTTTTCAGTTAGATCCCCTCCCCTAGCAATTACAAAACTTTGAGAAGTTGTTCTATGATAACAACAGGAGGGAGGTTGTGATTACGGTAAAGAATAGGGTTGAGTTCAGACTGTTTGATCCCATGGAGTTGTTTGGATTCTGTGATGAAGACATGCTAGTTCTTTGTGAATACCACATCAAAGCAGCGGCAGGGGGAGACAAGGAAAGAAGCCAGTCTGTTTATGATTCTGGCTAATAAGGTTAGAGGTCTGAGGAGAGATGAGAAGGAGCTTGCTGAGAAGGTGAGAGCACAGGATGAGCTAGATATGGATATGAGGGGCTTAATGAGACAGTTTGAGCAATCTAGTGCTCGTCTTGAGGGAGCTAATGAGGCTGGAGGTGAACAGAGTGAATCAGTTGCTGAAGCTCCTAAGGAAGGTGCTGCAGGAGCTGATGAAGACATATCAGAGGAAGCGGGGGAGATTGGAGCTGACTAGTCAAATCAAGATAAGTGAAGGCAGTGAGGTCCAACGTAGGGGGAGTATTGAAGATCAAGTATAGGTTGGATTCACTTTAGATTAGATTATGTTTATATTGCTTTGTAATAGGTTTAGTGTTAGTTTACTTTTGAATGTTGTTTATTTTGTTTAGTTTTATAGTCATGCAAAACTATGAGCGAAACTATAGTTTCGCTCATAGTCAACTGTTTAGTTCACCTAGCGAAATTGTTGTTCCTGCCGGGCGAAACTATAGTTTCGGCAGCACAGTTTCACTTACAGCAAAACTATCTGCGAAATTAGAACTACTATATATAGATTTGATCTTGTTCTTGGTTGGGTATCCTTGCAAAAACCCTAATCGTTAATCATTGTTGCAAGAGCCTGATTGTAAGTAGTATTCAATGAAATATACGTGTGCTTTGTTATTATTGATCATTATGTTCGTATTTGTTGACTTTGAGATTGTTCTTATTGTTATTCATCTTTGTTATCTCATCACTGTATCTGATATTGAACGAATCAACAACTCATTTGTACTGCAAATCAATCAAATGGACCAACAGATCTATCTATACTACTGGAGTAATTCCCAGGCTTAGGATTCACAACACTCATCCAGCTGAGAACATCATTGGAGATGTTTCTAAAGCATGAGAACAAGGGGGCAAACTCATAATAGGAATGTATGTTTGTACTCATGTTCCTTATCACATATGGCGCCAAAGAAGGTGCTAGAATCCTTGAAAGATAATAGTTGGGTTGAATCAATGCAATAAGAATTACTTCAATTAAAGATAGAAAAGGTTTGGAACCTATATCCACTACCATTTGGTCAAGTACCCATTGATGTCAAGTGTGATTTTGTATACTGGAATATGGACATGGAAGTATATGTGTGCCAAATCCAAGTATTTGAAGACCCACAACACCCCCACCATGTGTGCAAATTGTACAACGCTCTCTATGGGCTACACCAAGCGCCAAGGCTATGGTATGGGACTTTGCTTCAGTTTCTCCTAAAGAATGGTTACACTAGAGGTACCATTAACAAGGCTTATTCATAAGAAAGTTCATGAAAGACATTTTGCTCGTTCAAGTCTATGTTGATTACATGATATTTGGTTCCTCAAATGACCAAATGTGTAAGGAGTTTGAGAGCATTATGACGAAAAAGTTTGAAATGAGCTCCATGGGAAAAATAGACCTTTTCCTTGGAATTCAGGTAAAACAGATGAAAGAAGGTTCTTTGTCAATCAATATAAGTATGTTAAAGATATCCTAGAAAGCTTTGATATGAAAGATTGTAAGCTAGCAAAGACTCTTATACCCAAAAATCATAATCTTTGTCCTAACTTTGAGGGGCAGGATACTGATCAACATAAGTATAGGGCAATTATTAAATCTTTGATGTATCTCATAGCAAGTAGACCTGATATCATGTTTGAAACTTGCATCTGTGCAAGATATCAGGCTAATCCAAAGGCGTCTCACCTAGTTGCTACCAAGAGAATCCTTATATACCTCAAAGGAGCACCTAAATTAGGTCTTTAGTATCTAAGGAACAACAACTTCAATCTGTATGGCTACACTGATAGTGACTATGATATCTACAACATTAACAAGAAATCAACATCAGGAGGATGCCAATTTCTTGGTAGAAGGATAATCTCATAGCAATGCAAGAACCAATCTTGTGCCTTAACATCAACTGCTAAAGCTGGATACATTGATGTTGCTAGTTATTATGCTCAGCTGTTGTGGATTCAAAACCAAATATTAGATTATGGATTCAATTTCATGTAGACTCCTATCCATATTGAAAACATGAGTGCCATTTCCATTATAGAATATCATGTCAAGCACTCCAAGACAAAACACATTGACATCAGGTGTCATTTCGTTAGAGATATTCATGAGAAAAATATGATCAAACTAGTCAAAGTTGACGCAAATGAAAAATATATTGATTTGTTCACCAAGGCATTTGATGAACAAACATGTAAGTATCTTATTATAGCTATTGGGATGATAAACATTGATTAGTCTATCTCTAGTTGAGAACCTTTTCAAAATATGTCTTGTCTTTGTCAATATAATATAAGCCCTATTACAAAAGTATATTTCTTCAAAATTTGACTAAGTGTAGTTCTTTCGAAGAGAAATTTAAACTATGAAAGGTAAACACAAAGAATAAATCACTTAGCATCTAATCCTGGTTTACAAAAAGGTATGTACAAAATAGACAGGAAATTAACATATCAAGGATGGGCAGCTTTAGTACTATGCTATCTTTAAAAGACTGAACACAAATCGGCCAATGTGCTTTGGTACAAATAGTCATGGCTAATGTTGCAGTTGATTAGAAGCTCATCCATTTGAGAACTAATAAGCATTCAATCAGCACTTCATTAATTTTAGTGTTGATCGACAGTGGTTGAACACTTGATATAATTTAGTAATTGATAGCCGGTGCAAAATATTTGAGTTTTTGGGAACTTTATCCTCTTCATAGATCAACAAAAAGATACTTTTTTACATCCATTGATGATGTAGTAGATATAGTTATGTTTAATTTATGAATCATAATATAAAACTCTGAAAAGTTCAAAGAGTACCAAAACAGGTAAAAATCTGTTGGGTAAGACTATTAAGATGCTTTGATCAGATCGAGGTGGCGAATATATTATTCCACAGTTTGACAATCATCTAAAGAATTATGGAATAGTTTTACAACTTGTCCATCCATAACACCACAACTTCATGGTGTGTCTGAACGGAGAAATCAAACTCTACTAAATGTGATTCGAATAATAATGTGGCATACAAACCTGCCACATTCTTTTGGAAGAATCAAACTTTACGACAAAAATAATAAATTAACTCCAACAAAGAAGGTTGTTAGATCAAGTAAGGCTTGTGCAACCAAAACTAAACACTTAGACAATTATAATAGAAATTTTGAAGAAGTTCCGAAGGCAAATGAAGTTTTTTTAAGGCAAATGCTAAGCTTCTAAAGCTCATGTCTGAAGAAGCTTCTGAAGCAGAACACCAACTTCCGAATACAAAGTCTTCCTTCTTCCGCAGTTCAACACTTAGAAGAAATCAAGACATGACTTCCGTAGTATGAAGACTTGAAGAAAGCCTCAAGCCTTGGAAGAAGTAGCCTCTTTCTAAGTATAAGTGGCTTCGGAAGAACTTGTTGTTCCGAGGCCAGTAACCTTCGAAGAAGCTACAATGAATAAGTGGATATAAGTATGGTCCTTCTGACACTCCACTGCAAATCTCTGAGATAGTACATGATGCTTTCCCATGCCATGTAATTGACAATACTTATTTCACTGTTCATTCTTTATCAGTTAGTATAGTTACCAATTTTAGTTAGTGACAAAAGGTAAGTCATGGACATGTCATGACTACCTTATCTTAGATAAATTTTATCTAACATACCTTATCTTTAGCAATTTAGTATTTTCTTAAGTCATAAGTTTCCAGTTGGTATCAAAGTATATCTGACTGTAGGTAGTAGTATATGTAGTTTCTCATTGTAACTCCTGTAATTATTCTTGTAAGAGTCTTGTAATACTTAGAGTTGAGAAGTAATATATACAAGTACATTGGAAATTATCTTCTTGGGTTCTTAGTTACTAATAATATTATTATCAACTCTTAGAGGGATTCTACATCATCTAACCGAGTGTGATTCAATGAGTTTGAGAGAACACATTAGTGTTGTGTGACAATACCGATCCTGCAATTGGTATCAGAGCTTCTTAGGCTCTTGATTGTGAGATCTCACCATCCAAATCAACCTTTTCTTCAATCATTCTTTCACCACACTCAATATGGCCCTCAACCAAAAGTCTGAAGTTGAGATGGGGACGATGACCAAAGCACCTATCATCACCCCTGAAAACTTCTATCATAGCACCATACCAAGATGGAAAAATGTGGCAATCTACCATCAATGGTCCTTACAGACCAAAGGTTGCAATACTAAGTGGAAATGGTGCTATGATAGAGAAGGTTGTAAAAGATTACTCTAATGAAGACTGCAAAAATGTTGGACATTGATAGCAACACTATGACTGTTCTGATGACTCTTATACTTAACTCCATCATGGTGGGTTTTGAGCATTGCAAGTCAGCCAAAGAACTGTTTGATGCCTTGTCTAGATGTACACCAGCTCAAATGACTCCAAGAAAGATTTACTAAAGCAACAATTTGAAAACTTCACTTACATTGCTGTAGAGAACCTTAGCTAGTAATACTTCAGGTATATGGATCTTATTTCCTTCCTTCAGTCTATTGAAATTGCCCTTGAGTTAAGAGCTCTCTAAAGAAAATTCATGAGTGCACTCCAAAATGAGTGGACGTTCTACTATGTTCTATCAAAGGATAGAAAACTTGAACTCCATCACCATTACCAAACTATATGGCATCCTTGATGGATACATGTAGAGATGACAACAAGAGAGGCCATAAGATGGGCAGACCCTCATGCTTAAGTGTTGGACCAAAAGAACCAATGAGCCAAGATCAGAAAACCTCTAAGTCCCACATGGTATCACAACAACTGCTGAAAGCCTCATCAGCAGTTTGACAAGTGCTGAAGACTTCAACAGCTGAGATCAAGTGCTGAAGACTTCAACAGTGAAGAACTAAAGTGTGAAGTACAACAGCTGAAGAAACAAGTGTGAACTGAAAGACCAAAGTACGAAGTACAAAAGCTGAAGGTTTTACAAGTGCTGAAGATCAACAACTGTATGTACAAAGTCTGAAGACAAAGACTAAGACATCAGATGTGAATACTCTACTGAAGTCATCAGTGATGAAACATCTGAAGGTCAAAGTATGAAGATCAAGTACTGAAGCCTCAGTAGTTGTCACAACTGCTGAAGAGTACTCTCAGTGTTGTTGATATAGTAGTTATTTTTTCTAGTTTCAGTAGTTTATTTCAGTAGTTTTGTAAAACGACTGAAGAGCTTGTTCTTCAGTCGTTGTGTTCAAGTAGTTTCTAATCAGTAGTTTTTATCTGTACTAACACTCGATATGTTCTCAGTAGTGTGAAAATGTCAGTAGTTGTTAGAGTATTCGTTTGTTTAGATCTGCATTGGTCCACTTTCTCGTGTAACCGCAGCGAGGCACTCTATATAAGGAGTGTCAACCTATTGTTAATGAATGTACGAATGAATGATTTGAATGATTTGATAGAAACATTCCTAGCTATAAACATGCCTTGAATCATAAATATATTCTCTCGCTATTAACCGTAGTGCTCTTAATGCATACAAGCATCGATTCTTGCTACAATTTGTCTTAATTCCTATTATTATTCCGCTTCCTGAACTCTGTTGGACCAAAAGAACCAATGAGCCAAGATCAGAAAACCTCTAAGTCCCACATGGTATCACAACAACTGCTGAAAGCCTCATCAGCAGTTTGACAAGTGCTGAAGACTTCAACAGCTGAAGATCAAGTGCTGAAGACTTCAACAGCTGAAGAACTAAAGTGCTGAAGTACAACAGCTGAAGAACACAAGTGCTGAAGCTGAAAGACCAAAATACTGAAGTACAACAGCTGAAGAGTTTACAAGTGCTGAAGATCAACAACTGATGTACAAAGTCTGAAGACAAAGACTGAAGACATCAGCTGATGATATCTACTGAAGTCATCAGCTGATGAAACATCTGAAGGTCAAAGTCTGAAGATCAAGTACTGAAGCCTCAGTAGTTTGTCACAACTGCTGAAGAGTACTTCTTCAGTAGTTGTGATATCAGTAGTTTTATATTTCTAGTTTCAGTATAGTTTTATGTTTCAGTAGTTTTGTAAAACGACTGAAGAGCTTGTTCTTCAGTCGTTGTAGTTTCAGTAGTTTCTATCAGTAGTTTTATATTCTGTACTTAACACTCTGATATGTTCTCAGTAGTTGTGAACATTTCAGTAGTTTGTTAAGAGTTAGTTATTTTTGTATTAGATCTGCCAGTTGTCACTTTCCGTGATAACAGCAGTGATTGTTGCACTCTATATAAGGAGTGACAACCTATTGTAATAAGTGAATGACGGGAATGATATGAATGATTTGATTAGAAATATTCTATATCTATAAACATTCCTTGAATCAGAATATATATTCTCTCACTATAACCGTATGTGCTCTTAATGCATACAAGTATCGATTACTTGCTACAATTTGTCTAATTCATGTTCGTATTCCGCTTCTTTGAACCCTAATACATCAAACATGTGATCGTTGATCCTGTCAAATGGTATCAGAGCAGGTTAATCATCGATCGATCTAATAATTGATCATTGAAACTGCTATTCAAGATCTAAGTTTGATTGAATTAGCTTTTGTTTTTGCAAGAAACGGTTATAGAGATTGAATTTTCTGTATTTCTGGTCATTCATCCTGAGATCTTTTCTTGTTTTCATTGAGTTTGTTGTGGTCTGTGTAAAACTTTTAAAAGCTTGAATAAATTGTTTTTGAACTGAAAATGACTACTCCCTCCAATGATCCTCACAATACTGGTTCCTCAACCAAGCCACCAATGCTGGTTAGGAATGAGTATAACATATGGCAAAGACGAATGCTCCATCACCTGTCTGTTAACAGCGCAGGTTGTTGGACATCAGTGGTACATGGTCCACACAAGCCTATGGTGAATAACCCGGAAACCAATCAAATGGTTCCGAAGAGGAGGGAGCAATACTCAGATGAGGATAAGAAGTTGCTTGAAATTGATGCAAAAGCCCATGGAATTCTGGCCATGGCACTGCCAATGAAATCTATTCTGGGCTAATGCATCATGAAACTGCCCATGACCTCTGGAATGCCTTGAAAGAACAATTTGGAGGAACAGATGAGGTCTTGGCAAATAATAGAGAAATTCTTGCCCAACAATATGAGACATTCTCTCATAGAAAGGGTGAGACACTGACTCAACAATATGAGCGGTTCTCTTGTTTGATCTCTGAATTAAAAATGGTCAAACTTGAGTACACAAATATTCAGATGAATAACAGATTTCTCAGATCACTGCCTGAGAGATGGGACACATATACTATTGTCCTACGCTCCAGTGCAAGTTTGGACAAACTATCTCTCACCCAACTCCATGGGAAACTGCTCACGTTTGAGAGAGAGATAGAACAGAAGAGAAAGCTGTCTTCATCTGGAAAGCTCACTGAAGACTTTGTACCAGGCAACACTGCCTTGGTGGTCATGAGTCAGAATATGCTTCATCTGAATGCCAGTATGATGAGCATATTAATTTCTCTTCAAGCACTTCTGATTCTGCATTTGTGAGTGTTGATGGTCAGTTTACTGGGTGTAATAATGACAATCTATGCTTCATTATGGATGATCTCAAGGGGATTGCTGATGATGACTTAGAAGAGATGGATATTTTGAGCCAAATGGCCTTGATAAATATCAGATCTCAGAAGTTCTATAAAAGAACTGGAAGAAAATTCCCAGGACTCTCTGGCAAAACCAAAGTTGGTTTTGACAAGAGCAAGTTGAGGTGTCACAAATGCCAAAGGCTTGGACACTTTGCAAGAGAGTGTAGATCAACTGGATCTAACTCCACTGCACCCTTTGTGACTTTTCCTGGCAATAGTCAACAACACAGAGGGCAACATCCTGTCACTTCTAGTCATCATCCTCAACAACAATCTCCGGCATATTTTGTTCCTCAGGGTCAAATGCCATATCCGTACCCTTGTTATTACATGCCACAGTCAAATCAAGTTCAAGTTCCTATGGCACCACAACCTCATGCACTACCAGAACCTCAGCCATCCCAATCTCATCAACAAACTCAACCTCAACAACACAGCTTCTTCACCCCAGGAGTTGTTGACTGGAGCAGTTTACCAGATGACATGTCTGGTCATGACAACTGTTTTCAGGTGCTGGTCAACATGGTGGTGACAGTCCTTTTGGGAATCTAGCTCTTATGGCTTTGGAGTCTGCTGATACTTCATTTTCTAATGCCTCTACACCTCAGGTATCACAGGTATCCTCTGAGGCAAAAGCCAAATTATGTTCTGAACCATGCATAGCAGCATTTGCTTCCATTAGAGAAGCAAATGTAGCTCTAATTAATAAGAACATTGAGCTAGAACAAATAATTTCCAAAAACAAAGCTGAGTTTGAGTCTGTGCTTAAAGATAAAAATGATGAGATTTATAAACTGAATTGCCAAATAATTGATGATAAGGCTAGAGAAGAGGTACTTCTAGAGAAGTACAAAGATCTCAAAGAAACCCTTGCAGTTACCCAGGTAGAGTGTGATAGATGGGTACAATCATGCAAAGGTTTTGAAATGCTTCTTAGTAAGCAATCTGCTTCAAATGTGAAGTTTGGAATTGGTTACAATCACACTGCTCCACCTACAGATTTTACTCCAGAGCAGAGTAGAATCTGATGGTGAGAGTGATAACCAATCCATCACATCATGTGATCTACCTTCTGATACAGCACAATCAGAAGTAGCAGTCAGCATCAAGCCCTCTTTGAACCTATCAGCTGATGTTGATGGTTCAAATGCTGACACTCACATGATTAATGAGTTGATCAACTCAGGAGTTAATTCTGAAGGTCCTGAAAGGACTAGAGAGCAGGATTTAACACCTGAAGTTCAAACTTCAACTGCTGTCAGTACTGAAGAGAAGAAAACTGCCAGTAGAAAGAGTTTGAAGACTACTAAAGAGGCAGTCAAGAAAGCAAACAATGCTTCCAAAGCATTGAAGAACAAGTCTTCAGTTGCTTCACCCTCTTTAGTTGATGATCAACCTAAGATGAAGAAGAAACCATGTGAAGTATGTGGTTTGTTCAATCATCTTACAGATGATTGTTGGTACAAAAGAGGTTCCAAACTCAAACAAAAAGAAGAAATTAAAGAGAAAATGGTAAAAATGAAAACTGAGTTTGAGACCACATTTGTATCAGCAACATCAAATCCTGTAACCCTTAAGTCCTCAAAGAAATCCAAAAAGGAAGGGGTTAAACAGGTGACAGCTGAGGTGCTCAGAAGAAGAAGGTGCAACATAGGAACTTATCAAACTCCACTGGCAATGTGTCTGATGAGCTGAAAGCTTTATCACAAAATCAGACACAGCTGGTTATGATGGTTCAACATCTGTTGGGTAGAGTTAACCAACTAGATGCTCCTATGTTGAAACCACAGAAAAGGAGGTCCAAGCCAAAGGACTCCTCTTCTACACCATCTTCTTCCTCTCAGGCTGTTGTTTCAAATAAACCTGTTAGTTTACCATCTATTGATGAGACCAGGCCCAAAACCAAAAAGGTTTGGGTCTCTAAAACTAACTGATTGTTTATTATTGCAGGGTTCTTCAACATGCCAAAGTAGCATCTGGTATGTAGACAGTGGGGGATCTATGCACATGACTGGGAACAGCTCTCTTCTTCATGACTACTCTCAAGGAAAGAAGGGATTTGTTTCTTTTGGCAATGATGCTAGGGGTTACATCATTGGTAAGGGCTTTGTCTCCAATGGAGAAATCAAATTTGATGATGTTAATCATGTGGAAAATCTCAAGTACAATCTCTTGAGTGTCAGTCAAATGTGTGATAAAGGCCATGTTGCTCTTTTCACCAGTCAAAACTGTAGGATTCTGTCATCCAAAGTTTTGCACTTGATTGACAAGGTGTTGGATGATCACACTCTCCTGAGAGCCAACAGGACAGGAAGAGTGTATGCCTTAGATCTTTCTAAGAAAATAGATCTCAAAGGCAATCCTTGCCTATTTTCCAAAGCCTCTTCTCAAGAATCTAAACTGTGGCACAGAAGGCTTGGTCATGTTAATCTCAAAAACATGAATCAGCTTACCCACAATAGTTTAGTCAGAGGCTTACCAATAAAGGAGTTTCACTGTGATGAAACCTGCACTGCTTGTTAAAAGGAAAACAGCACAAAGTCTCATTCCCTCCTATTGAAGTGCCTAAGTCCACTGCCTGCTTGCAATTACTGCATATGGATCTATTTGGTCCTGTGAGAGTAATGAGCATGGCAAAGAAGAAATACTGTCTGGTAATTGTGGATGATTACTCCAGATTTGTATGGACTTTCTTTCTACATTCAAAGGATGAGGCTGCTCAGAAGATTATTCACTTTGTGTTGTATATTGAGAAGCAGTATTCCCTTCCAGTCAAGTGTATTAGGAGTGACAATGGAACTGAATTCAGAAATCATACACTTGATGACTTCTATCTTTCAAAGGGAATCAAAAGGCAGTTTAGCATCCAAGGACTCCAGAACAAAATGGAGTAGTGGAGAGAAAGAACAGGACCCTCATTGAAGCTGCAAGGTCCATGCTGGCTGACTCTGGTTTGCCACTGACCTTTTGGGCTGAAGCTGTTAACACAGCTTGCTATGTGCAAAATAGAGTTTTAGTAAATCAGAGGTTGATGAAGACTCCATATGAAGTCCCCATCATTTGGCTCCTCTGATTTCATTTTTCAAAGCATTTGGGTGTCCCTGTTTTATTCTCAACACAAAGGATCAACTCCATAAATTTGATCCTAAGGTGGATGCAGGGTATTTTGTTGGTTATTCATCTACTTGCAAGGCATACAGAGTCTTCAACTGCAGAACAAAGATGGTTGAAGAAACTCTACATGTTAAGTTCAATGAATCTCCAAAGGACAAGATTCCACAAAGCCCTGTGGAGTTATTTGATTTGGACATACTGCAATATGTTCCTTATCAAACTCCTGCTGTTGCTCCTGTCAACAGTTCACCACCTGGTGGTACTGCTGATGATGATGATGATTGCAGTACTCACCTCTTCAGGTTTAGTGATCAGCTGCCTGATTCAGCTAGACCTGATGTTCCTGTAGCTCCAGTAGCACCATCCACAACAAATGCTGATGAGATCTCTTCGAATTCAACTTCCTTTGAATTACCATCCACTGATTGGTTTCAAGGAAATGATTCACCATCACCATCTGTTACTGCTGAGCCTGCTACAAACACTTGCACAGATCTCATTGTGTATCAAGATCTGAAGAATCACCCTATGTCTCAAATCATTGGTGATATCACTGCTGGAGTATCAACAAGAAGTCAATTGTCAAATTTCTGCTTCTATGCTCTCTTCATCAGTCAGCAAGAGCCAAAGAATTATCACATTGCTTTAAAGGACAATGGATGGGTTGATGCCATGCAGCTTGAGCTTCTTCAGTTCAAGAAACAGCAAGTGTGGGAACTGGTTCCTCTACCTCCAGGTAAGTGTGCAATAGGCACTAAATGGGTGTTTAGGAACAAAACTGATGAAAATGGGCTTATTGTTAAGAACAAGGCCAGACTGGTTGTTCAGGGGTTTGCACAAGAAGAAGGTATTGATTATGATGAAACCTTTGCCCCTGTAGCCAGACTGGAAGCAATTCGATTGTTTTTAGCTTATGCTGCTTATCAAAACCTTAAAGTTTTTCAAATGGATGTCAAAAGTGCATTTTTGTATGGAAAAATTAAAGAAGAGGTTTATGTATGTCAACCTCCAGGCTTTGAGGACAATAAACATCCTAATTGGGTGTATAAGCTTGATAAGGCTCTTTATGGGTTAAAACAAGCTCCTAGAGCCTGGTATGAGACATTATCAAACTTTCTTCTGGAATAAATTTCACTAGAGGCTCCATAGATAAGACTTTATTCATTAAGAAAGCTGGGCAGCATAATCTACTTGTTCAAATTTATGTAGATGATATCATTTTTGCATCCTCTGATCCAAAGTTGTGTGATGCCTTTACAAAGTTGATGCAACAGAAGTTTGAAATGAGTGCCATGGGAGAGTTACAGTTCTTTCTGGGGTTGCAAATCAAACAAAAGGCTGATGGAATTTTCATTCATCAGTCCAAATACACAAAAGATCTTTTGCAAAAGTTTGATTTACAAAACTGTAAGCCTTGTTCTACCCCCATGTGCAGCACCACACAACTGGATACAGATCAGAAAGGTAAAGTGGTTGATGAAACACTTTACAGATGTATGATTGGGTCCTTGATGTATTTAACAGCTTCTAGACCAGATATTATGTTTGCTACATGTGTTTGTGCTAGATTTCAGGCTGCACCTAAAGAGTCTCATCTGATTGCAGTCAAGAGGATCTTTAGATATCTGCAAGGCACTCCATCTCTAGGTTTATGGTATTCTACTGGACATTCTGGTAAATTAGTTGCTTTTTCTGACAGTGACTATGCAGGTGTAAGTTGACCAGGAAATCAACTTCTGGTGGATGTCAATTCCTAGGCAACTGCTTGATTTCTTGGCAGAGCAAGAAACAGACCTCAGTTGCTACATCAACTGCTGAAGCAGAGTACATTTGCTGCAAGTTGTACATCTCAGGTACTCTGGCTTCAAAACCAACTTTTGGATTATGGCATTACAGAGACTAAGACTCCATTGTTAATGGATAGTGCTTCAGCTCTTTGCATTGTCAAAAATCCAGTCCAGCACTCTAGGACCAAACATATAGAGATCAGACATCATTTTATAAGGGATTTTTGAAAAAGGTCTGATTGATCCTAAGTTTGTGCCTAGTGCTGATGAGCTTGCAGACATTTTTACTAAGCCTTTGGATAGTTCAACTTTCCAAAACCTGGTGTTAAGGCTTGGTATGCTGCAGCTAGAATAAGTGACAACTACTGATGATTTAGTAGTAAGTACTGTGATCATTGGTAACATGTCACATATAAGTACTGATGAGTCCTTTTACCCTCAGTAGTTTTTATAACTACTGATGGCTAAATGCCTCATAGTACTGAAGTACTTCATCTGTTCTAAACTACTGATGTAGTTAACTACTGATGTAGTTACAACTACTGAATCAGTATAAACAGATAAGTACTGATGTCCTATGAAACAACTGAAATCAGCCAAAAAGGCTGATGAATGTGTTGAGGACAGTATGAAACAGCTGAAAAGCTAAGAATTGACGAAAACAGCTGATGAGAATTTCTCTTCAGTCGTTTGTACAACTGCTGTTTCATTCTAAACAACTGAAGCAAAACCATGTCTTCAGTAGTTTTTATAACTACTGATGACTAATACCAAGTCTTCAGTTGTTTACAACAGCTGATGAAAAACCACTGT
This sequence comes from Flaveria trinervia, assembly GCA_025506515.1. Taxonomy (NCBI): domain Eukaryota; kingdom Viridiplantae; phylum Streptophyta; class Magnoliopsida; order Asterales; family Asteraceae; genus Flaveria; species Flaveria trinervia. Next base: position 38,666,599 of record CM046451.1, read on the forward strand.
CTTCAGTAGTTTCATAACTACTGATGACAAACACCAAGTCCTCAGTTGTTTCAATCATCTGAAGTCAAAACCACGGTCTTCAGTAGTTTTCTAACTTCTGATGCCTAACACCACGACTTCAGCTGTTTCAACGTCTGAAAGGATAATACCATGTCAACGGTCGTTTAAAACTACTGATGACTAACACCACATCCTTCAGTCGTTTTCTTACCCGTACCCTATAAATATCCTGACCTAATCCTTCAATGCTTCATCTTCTTCAAACCTAACGTTCCTCTCCAAAACTTCTCTCTTCTCAATGGCGTCCATGCAAATTAAACCGCGACACAACTGTGTTGCCTACCTCACTAAATCGCCTATCTGGCTAAGTTCGATACTGCTATCGATCTTATGGTTCAGTCCCAATACAAAACGGCATTTCTTCTGAATCCCATACTACATGCCGAATCCCTTCAACAATTTTGGATGAACGTTACTATTACCACTGGGGAGAACAACACACCATCTCTCCAGTCGGTCGTCAACAACAAAGAAGTAGTCATCACTCCTGCAATATCCGCCAAATTCTTCATCTGGATGATGCTATCTCCTGCTGGATATCCGAAGGGCACCACAGATCTATCCTTTGCCCAACATGGATATCAAGGCAATCTCAGTGCCTCCACTATCATGAAGAAACACTTCCATGACGCTGAACGCCTGCCTAATTTTCACATGGTGAATGTATGTTTGGCCTCCTAAGACGTCGTCTTGGGATCAAATGTCGACAAAATGGCAGCAGGTAATGTATTCTATTCTTGAGCAACAACGCTAAACTTTTCAGAAATAATATTTTCGGAGCTCAAGGATATGGCTCAAAAACTAACTGCCAACCGTTGGATACTATATCCACGGTTCATAATGGCCATCATTACAAACCAGCTTAATGCTGAGGGACTTGTTGGCTTGGGAGTCCCTGCTACGGGTTCTGCCGGAAGTATACTCCCGGCACAACTCTGACCAGACACTAAAAATGGCTGCCAAGCTGCGAAAACCCACGCAGCTGGAACCCACAGCCACCACCTCCAAATCAAAAGTCCCCACCAAACCCCAAAAAGAAACCCAAAACGGCTACTCAGGGAATTGAGTCCCCTGAGGATGCCCCTGCAACACAAACGCAGGATATATCCACTAGTCCAAACCCCCTAGTGGATACAATGACTCTTCCAGCCATAGCCGCTCAGGCTTCCTCTCAACAGGAGGAGCCTGCAGCAACCACACAAGGGGGGGGTACCTACATAGGGGATCTTCAGCCATTAGGACTCAGGCTTCCTCTCAACCGCCCCTCACAGCCCAACTTTAATAGTTGCACAAGTGCTGACTCAACTGCACTCCTCACCCCCTCCCCAGAAACCACTTACTACTGGGAACACCTCTACAATTGAGGGGGAGGAACACAGTGCACTTGAGAACCCACAGCACAGGGGTTTACCACTTCTATCTCCTGGTGTAGACAAGGAGCTTAGAATATCTAGTGAGGCTGCCACCTCTTCTGACTCAGCACATGATCAGAATGAGGCTGGTAACATTGCTAAGACCTCACTAGAGGCAACAGCTGATGATGGACATGTCCTGAGGCTGGAAGTCCCCAGTACCAAGCACAAGGGGCACATGCAACAACTGGTCTACACCCAGTGCATGTAAATCCTGCTCTAAGCAGGAGGTCAGATGATTCAGCTTCGGCTGATGATGACCTGGGCTTTTTCTACGATGTTCTTGCCCAGAACACAATCCTTGAAGAGAAAGTCAGTAGGCTGCAAAACCTACTTGACCAACTCTCACAAGGAGAAAGACCATCTGCCTCTACCAACCACAGATGGCACCTTCACTTGAAGGTTCCCCAAACACTGAGCCACTCCAAACTCAACCACCTGCCTCTGCTTCAGGCCTATTTCTCAGAACAGAACCCTCCTGAGCAAATAGGTGCTGTACTTCAAATTCCCCCCTCTCATCACACCATAATCACTGATATTGTGACTAAAGCCATTGATGAGAGGCTTTCCTCAACTTTACAACCCTGATTGATGTGCTGCTGTACAAAAGACTCTTTCTGCGGTACAAACCCCTTCCTCCAATGCATCCAAAAAGGGGGAGAGTACTGCAGTGAAAGAAAAGAAGAGGAAAAGAACAGAGGAAAAGAAGGAAGAGAAGCAAGCCCAAGAGGAGGAGAAAGAAAAGCAACCTCTGCTCACTTACAAGCGAAAGAAAAGTGCTGATGATCATACTGCTGAAGACAAATCCTTGGAGGAGCTGGTAAAAGAAGCTGACACTACACACAGCCGATCCATGGATAAAATAATTGAACAACTCTTCAGGCAGGGGTTTGATACAGCCACACTGGATAGTGAGATCAGAAGGTTGGAAGTGCAAGAGATACAAACCCGATGGGCTGGGTATGATGCTCTTGAAAAAGAGAGATTGGAAATAATGATCCGCTTTATTGCAAAATACTTAGGAAGATCGTTAATGGAGATTCGCGCGTGGACCAGGGACAGCATTCTGGCTATAGCCACCAGAATCTGTCTGTCTGAGCAATTCAACAAAGGGATTATTGTGGAAGCCCTTGATGAGGCTGGGGCTGGTAAAAGGTTAGAGATGGCTAAACTCACAAAGGCGAAACTAACTACAAAGATGCTGGATCAACCTTCCCTTCCACCCACTCAAACAGAGCCTATCCCTCAAATCTCCCAACCAATCTCTAAGCCAAAATCCAAACATCCTCATTCTTCAAAACCAATTCCTTCACCAACCCAACCAATCCAGTGATGCACCAGAAGGAGGAGAAGGGTGCTGAGGATGGAAGAAGAAGAAGAAGAAGAGGAGGATGAAGATGATAGTCTGCCACTCTCTGCTGTTCTAAAGCTACCAAAACCCCGAAGTCAACCCATGATCACACCTGACTCTCAAAGGGAAATGGTCAGAGTCAAGATAGAAGAAGAAGAACAGCAAACAGCACGATGAGCAACTGTTGAAGATGGTTGACAAGGAATTTCCTCAGTCATCATCTATTCAAGCCATGAAAGGGCATGCTCAAAGGCTGTACACTCTCAGGCACACTTTTCAGTATCAGAAGGAGAGAGTGAGAGTATGGCCAGACCCCAGGGTGAGTTCTAGAATCCATAAAAGAACTATTCCACACAGATACAATGGCCAGGTACGAAAAACAATAGATTCTACCATCATGTTGGCCATTGTAGTCTCACCTTGGGAAATCATTGATGAATTCAAGAAAGCTCACCAAGCAAAGAAGACCCCTCAAGCTTTACTAGAAAACAAGATGATTAAGAAGGGGTGTTATATAAAAAGCTTGAAGACATCCAGAAGAATGAGCTCCAGTTACTCCTTGAAGGCAACCATCCTGATGAATTTGTATATAGGGAGGTAACTACGGTGGAGCTGAAAAATGGCAGGACCATGAAGTACTTATCAGAGTACTATGGTCCAGAGTTCTTCTTCGAAGGAGGAGTAGAAGAACTCTCTCAGGAGGAACAAGTTGTTCTCCTTGAGGCCTATGTTCGAGAGTCATACAGACTCATTATGGGGAAGTAAATCTCATGAATGGGATAACAACTCTGTGTCCAGTTCCCCAAAACAGAGTTCCCATTCATACCCTGCCAAACAAAATCTGAGATTTCTTCCCAGGCGGAGCTTACATGGGTCATCTTCTCTACTGATCAAGAAGGAAAAAGACCAACATTTTGCCAACAATAAGTGGGATAAAATAATTTAGAGGTTTTGGCTGCATTGGTTCAGGGGGAGTTTGTTGGACCAAAAGAACCAATGAGCCAAGATCAGAAAACCTCTAAGTCCCACATGGTATCACAACAACTGCTGAAAGCCTCATCAGCAGTTTGACAAGTGCTGAAGACTTCAACAGCTGAAGATCAAGTGCTGAAGACTTCAACAGCTGAAGAACTAAAGTGCTGAAGTACAACAGCTGAAGAACACAAGTGCTGAAGCTGAAAGACCAAAGTACTGAAGTACAACAGCTGAAGAGTTTACAAGTGCTGAAGATCAACAACTGATGTAAAGTCTGAAGACAAAGACTGAAGACATCAGCTGATGATATCTACTGAAGTCATCAGCTGATGAAACATCTGAAGGTCAAAGTCTGAAGATCAAGTACTGAAGCCTCAGTAGTTTGTCACAACTGCTGAAGAGTACTTCTTCAGTAGTTGTGATATCAGTAGTTTTATATTTCTAGTTTCAGTAGTTTAGTTTCAGTAGTTTTGTAAAACGACTGAAGAGCTTGTTCTTCAGTCGTTGTAGTTTCAGTAGTTTCTAATCAGTAGTTTTATATTCTGTACTTAACACTCTGATATGTTCTCAGTAGTTGTGAACATTTCAGTAGTTGTTAAGAGTTAGTTATTTTTGTATTAGATCTGCCAGTTGTCACTTTCCGTGATAACAGCAGTGATTGTTGCACTCTATATAAGGAGTGACAACCTATTGTAATAATTGAATGACGGGAATGATATGAATGATTTGATTAGAAATATTATATCTATAAACATTCCTTGAATCAGAAATATATATTCTCTCACTATAACCGTATGTGCTCTTAATGCATACAAGTATCGATTACTTGCTACAATTTGTCTAATCCTGTTCGTATTCCGCTGCTTTGAACCTAATACATCAAACTTGTGATCGCTGATCCTGTCATGAACTCTAATACATCAAAATTGTGATCGCTGATCCTGTCAAATGGTATCAAAGCAGGTTAATCATTGATCGATCTAATAATTGATCATTGAAACTGCTATTCAAGATCTAAGTGATGAATTAGCTTGTTTGCAAGAACGGTTATAGAGATGAATTTAGTCGTCTCTTTGGTTTGCATGAGTTGTTTTGGTGTGTAAAACTTTTAAAAGCTTGAATAAAATGTTTTTCTGAACTGAAAATGACTACTCCCTCCAATGATCCTCACAATACTGGTTCCTCAACAAGCCACCAATGCTGGTTAGGAATGAGTATAACATATGGCAACGACGAATGCTCCATCACCTGTCTGTTAACAGCGCAGGTGTTGGACATCAGTGGTACATGGTCCACACAAGCCTATGGTGAATAACCCGGAAACCAATCAAATGGTTCCGAAGAGGAGGGAGCAATACTCAGATGAGGATAAGAAGTTGCTTGAAATTGATGCAAAAGCCCATGGAATTCTGGCCATGGCACTGCCCAATGAAATCTATTCTGGGCTAATGCATCATGAAACTGCCCATGACCTCTGGAATGCCTTGAAAGAACAATTTGGAGGAACAGATGAGGTCTTGGCAAATAATAGAGAAATTCTTGCCCAACAATATGAGACATTCTCTCATAGAAAGGGTGAGACACTGACTCAACAATATGAGCGGTTCTCTGTTTGATCTCTGAATTAAAAATGGTCAAACTTGAGTACACAAATATCCAGATGAATAACAGATTTCTCAGATCACTGCCTGAGAGATGGGACACATATACTATTGTCCTACGCTCCAGTGCAAGTTTGGACAAACTATCTCTCACCCAACTCCATGGGAAACTGCTCACGTTTGAGAGAGAGATAGAACAGAAGAGAAAGCTGTCTTCATCTGGAAAGCTCACTGAAGACTTTGTACCAGGCAACACTGCCTTGGTGGGTCATGAGTCAGAATATGCTTCATCTGAATGCCAGTATGAGGCATATTAATTTCTCTTCAAGCACTTCTGATTCTGCATTTGTGAGTGTTGATGGTCAGTTTACTGGGTGTAATAATGACAATCTATGCTTCATTATGGATGATCTCAAGGGGATTGCTGATGATGACTTAGAAGAGATGGATATTTTGAGCCAAATGGCCTTGATAAATATCAGATCTCAGAAGTTCTACAAAAGAACTGGAAGAAAATTCCCAGGACTCTCTGGCAAAACCAAAGTTGGTTTTGACAAGAGCAAGTTGAGGTGTCACAAATGCCAAAGGCTTGGACACTTTGCAAGAGAGTGTAGATCAACTGGATCTAACTCCACTGCACCCTTTGTGACTTTTCCTGGCAATAGTCAACAACACAGAGGGCAACATCCTGTCACTTCTAGTCATCATCCTCAACAACAATCTCCGGCATATTTTGTTCCTCAGGGTCAAATGCCATATCCGTACCCTTGTTATTACATGCCACAGTCAAATCAAGTTCAAGTTCCTATGGCACCACAACCTCATGCACTACCAGAACCTCAGCCATCCCAATCTCATCAACAAACTCAACCTCAACAACACAGCTTCTTCACCCCAGGAGTTGTTGACTGGAGCAGTTTACCAGATGACATGTCTGGTCATGACCAACTGTTTTCAGGTGCTGGTCAACATGGTGGTGACAGTCCTTTTGGGAATCTAGCTCTTATGGCTTTGGAGTCTGCTGATACTTCATTTTCTAATGCCTCTACACCTCAGGTATCACAGGTATCCTCTGAGGCAAAAGCCAAATTATGTTCTGAACCATGCATAGCAGCATTTGCTTCCATTAGAGAAGCAAATGTAGCTCTAATTAATAAGAACATTGAGCTAGAACAAATAATTTCCAAAAACAAAGCTGAGTTTGAGTTGTGCTTAAAGATAAAAATGATGAGATTTATAAACTGAATTGCCAAATAATTGATGATAAGGCTAGAGAAGAGGTACTTCTAGAGAAGTACAAAGATCTCAAAGAAACCCTTGCAGTTACCCAGGTAGAGTGTGATAGATGGGTACAATCATGCAAAGGTTTTGAAATGCTTCTTAGTAAGCAATCTGCTTCAATGTGAAGTTTGGAATTGGTTACAATCACACTGCTCCACCTACAGATTTTACTCCAAGAGCAGAAGTAGAATCTGATGGTGAGAGTGATAACCAATCCATCACATCATGTGATCTACCTTCTGATACAGCACAATCAGAAGTAGCAGTCAGCATCAAGCCCTCTTTGAACCTATCAGCTGATGTTGATGGTTCAAATGCTGACACTCACATGATTAATGAGTTGATCAACTCAGGAGTTAATTCTGAAGGTCCTGAAAGGACTAGAGAGCAGGATTTAACACCTGAAGTTCAAACTTCAACTGCTGTCAGTACTGAAGAGAAGAAAACTGCCAGTAGAAAGAGTTTGAAGACTACTAAAGAGGCAGTCAAGAAAGCAAACAATGCTTCCAAAGCATTGAAGAACAAGTCTTCAGTTGCTTCACCCTCTTTAGTTGATGATCAACCTAAGATGAAGAAGAAACCATGTGAAGTATGTGGTTTGTTCAATCATCTTACAGATGATTGTTGGTACAAAAGAGGTTCCAAACTCAAACAAAAAGAAGAAATTAAAGAGAAAATGGTAAAAATGAAAACTGAGTTTGAGACCACATTTGTATCAGCAACATCAAATCCTGTAACCCTTAAGTCCTCAAAGAAATCCAAAAAGGAAGGGGTTAAACAGGTGACAGCTGAGAGTGCTCAGAAGAAGAAGGTGCAACATAGGAACTTATCAAACTCCACTGGCAATGTGTCTGATGAGCTGAAAGCTTTATCACAAAATCAGACACAGCTGGTTATGATGGTTCAACATCTGTTGGGTAGAGTTAACCAACTAGATGCTCCTATGTTGAAACCACAGAAAAGGAGGTCCAAGCCAAATGACTCCTCTTCTACACCATCTTCTTCCTCTCAGGCTGTTGTTTCAAATAAACTGTTAGTTTACCATCTATTGATGAGACCAGGCCCAAAACCAAAAAGGTTTGGGTCTCTAAAACTAACTGATTTTATTATTGCAGGGTTCTTCAACATGCCAAAGTAGCATCTGGTATGTAGACAGTGGGGGATCTATGCACATGACTGGGAACAGCTCTCTTCTTCATGACTACTCTAAAGGAAAAAAGGGATTTGTTTCTTTTGGCAATGATGCTAGGGGTTACATCATTGGTAAGGGCTTTGTCTCCAATGGAGAAATCAAATTTGATGATGTTAATCATGTGGAAAATCTCAAGTACAATCTCTTGAGTGTCAGTCAAATGTGTGATAAAGGCCATGTTGCTCTTTTCACCAGTCAAAACTGTAGGATTCTGTCATCCAAAGTTTTGCACTTGATTGACAAGGTGTTGGATGATCACACTCTCCTGAGAGCCAACAGGACAGGAAGAGTGTATGCCTTAGATCTTTCTAAGAAAATAGATCTCAAAGGCAATCCTTGCCTATTTTCCAAAGCCTCTTCTCAAGAATCTAAACTGTGGCACAGAAGGCTTGGTCATGTTAATCTCAAAAACATGAATCAGCTTACCCACAATAGTTTAGTCAGAGGCTTACCAATAAAGGAGTTTCACTGTGATGAAACCTGCACTGCTTGTTTAAAAGGAAAACAGCACAAAGTCTCATTCCCTCCTATTGAAGTGCCTAAGTCCACTGCCTGCTTGCAATTACTGCATATGGATCTATTTGGTCCTGTGAGAGTAATGAGCATGGCAAAGAAGAAATACTGTCTGGTAATTGTGGATGATTACTCCAGATTTGTATGGACTTTCTTTCTACATTCAAAGGATGAGGCTGCTCAGAAGATTATTCACTTTGTGTTGTATTGAGAAGCAGTATTCCCTTCCAGTCAAGTGTATTAGGAGTGACAATGGAACTGAGTTCAGAAATCATACACTTGATGACTTCTATCTTTCAAAGGGGATCAAAAGGCAGTTTAGCATCCAAGGACTCCAGAACAAAATGGAGTAGTGGAGAGAAAGAACAGGACCCTCATTGAAGCTGCAAGGTCCATGCTGGCTGACTCTGGTTTGCCACTGACCTTTTGGGCTGAAGCTGTCAACACAGCTTGCTATGTGCAAAATAGAGTTTTAGTAAATCAGAGGTTGATGAAGACTCCATATGAAGTCTCCATCATTTGGCTCCTCTGATTTCATTTTTCAAAGCATTTGGGTGTCCCTGTTTTATTCTCAACACAAAGGATCAACTCCATAAATTTGATCCTAAGGTGGATGCAGGGTATTTTGTTGGTTATTCATCTACTTGCAAGGCATACAGAGTCTTAACTGCAGAACAAAGATGGTTGAAGAAACTCTACATGTTAAGTTCAATGAATCTCCAAAGACAAGATTCCACAAAGCCCTGTGGAGTTATTTGATTTGGACATACTGCAATATGTTCCTTATCAAACTCTTGCTGTTGCTCCTGTCAACAGTTCACCACCTGGTGGTACTGCTGATGATGATGATGATTGCAGTACTCACCTCTTCAGGTTTAGTGATCAGCTGCCTGATTCAGCTAGACCTGATGTTCCTGTAGCTCCAGTAGCACCATCCACAACAAATGCTGATGAGATCTTTTCGAATTCAACTTCCTTTGAATTACCATCCACTGGTTGGTTTCAAGGAAATGATTCACCATCACCATCTGTTACTGCTGAGCTTGCTACAAACACTTGCACAGATCTCATTGTGTATCAAGATCTGAAGAATCACCCTATGTCTCAAATCATTGGTGATATCACTGCTGGTGTATCAACAAGAAGTCAATTGTCAAATTTTTGCTTCTATGCTCTCTTCATCAGTCAGCAAGAGCCAAAGAATTATCACATTGCTTTAAAGGACAATGGATGGGTTGATGCCATGCAGCTTGAGCTTCTTCAGTTCAAGAAACAGCAAGTGTGGGAACTGGTTCCTCTACCTCCAGGTAAGTGTGCAATAGGCACTAAATGGGTGTTTAGGAACAAAACTGATGAAAATGGGCTTATTGTTAAGAACAAGGCCAGACTGGTTGTTCAGGGGTTTGCACAAGAAGAAGGTATTGATTATGATGAAACCTTTGCCCCTGTAGCCAGACTGGAAGCAATTCGATTGTTTTTAGCTTATGCTGCCTATCAAAACCTTAAAGTTTTTCAAATGGATGTCAAAAGTGCATTTTTGTATGGAAAAATTAAAGAAGAGGTTTATGTATGTCAACCTCCAGGCTTTGAGGACAATAAACATCCTAATTGGGTGTATAAGCTTGATAAGGCTCTTTATGGGTTAAAACAAGCTCCTAGAGCCTGGTATGAGACATTATCAAACTTTCTTCTGGAAAATAATTTCACTAGAGGCTCCATAGATAAGACTTTATTCATTAAGAAAGCTGGGCAGCATAATCTACTTGTTCAAATTTATGTAGATGATATCATTTTTGCATCCTCTGATCCAAAGTTGTGTGATGCCTTTACAAAGTTGATGCAACAGAAGTTTGAAATGAGTGCCATGGGAGAGTTACAGTTCTTTCTGGGGTTGCAAATCAAACAAAAGGCTGATGGAATTTTCATTCATCAGTCCAAATACACAAAAGATCTTTTGCAAAAGTTTGATTTACAAAACTGTAAGCCTTGTTCTACCCCATGTGCAGCACCACACAACTGGATACAGATCAGAAAGGTAAAGTGGTTGATGAAACACTTTACAGATGTATGATTGGGTCCTTGATGTATTTAACAGCTTCTAGACCAGATATTATGTTTGCTACATGTGTTTGTGCTAGATTTCAGGCTGCACCTAAAGAGTCTCATCTGATTGCAGTCAAGAGGATCTTTAGATATCTGCAAGGCACTCCATCTCTAGGTTTATGGTATTCTACTGGACATTCTGGTAAATTAGTTGCTTTTTCTGACAGTGACTATGCAGGGTGTAAGTTGACCAGGAAATCAACTTCTGGTGGATGTCAATCCTAGGCAACTGCTTGATTTCTTGGCAGAGCAAGAAACAGACCTCAGTTGCTACATCAACTGCTGAAGCAGAGTACATTGCTGCTGCAAGTTGTACATCTCAGGTACTCTGGCTTCAAAACCAACTTTTGGATTATGGCATTACAGAGACTAAGACTCCATTGTTAATGGATAGTGCTTCAGCTTTGCATTGTCAAAAATCCAGTCCAGCACTCTAGGACCAAACATATAGAGATCAGACATCATTTTATAAGGGATTGTTTTGAAAAAGGTCTGATTGATCCTAAGTTTGTGCCTAGTGCTGATGAGCTTGCAGACATTTTTACTAAGCCTTTGGATAGTTCAACTTTCCAAAACCTGGTGTTAAGGCTTGGTATGCTGCAGCTAGAATAAGTGACAACTACTGATGATTTCAGTAGTAATACTGGTGATCATTGGTACCATGTCACATATAAGTACTGATGAGTCCTTTTCCTTCAGTAGTTTTTATAACTACTGATGGCTAAATGCCTCATAAGTACTGAAGTACTTTATCTGTTCCAAACTACTGATGTAGTTAAAACTACTGATGTAGTTACAACTACTGAAATCAGTATAAACAGATAAGTACTGATGTCCTATGAAACAACTGAAATCCGCCAAAAAGGCTGATGAATGTGTTGAGGACAGTATGAAACAGCTGAAAAGCTAAGAATTGACGAAAACAGCTGATGAGAATTTCTCTTCAGTCGTTTGTACAACTGCTGTTTCATTCTAAACAACTGAAGCAAAACATGTCTTCAGTAGTTCATATAACTACTGATGACTAATACCAAGTCTTCAGTTGTTTACAACAGCTGATGACTAAACCACTGTCTTCAGTAGTTTCACAACTACTGATGACAAACAACAAGTCCTCAGTTGTTTCAATCATCTGAAGTCAAAACCACGGTCTTCAGTAGTTTTCTAACTTCTGATGCCTAACACCACGACTTCAGCTGTTTCAACGTCTGAAAGGATAATACCATGTCAACGGTCGTTTAAAACTACTGATGACTAACACCACATCCTTCAGTCGTTTTCTTACCCGTACCTATATATATCCCTGACCTAATCCTTCAATGCTTCATCTTCTTCAAACCTAACGTTCCTCTCCAAAACTTCTCTCTTCTCAATGGCGTCCATGCAAATTAAACCGCGACACAACTGTGTTGCCTACCTCACTAAATCGCCTGTCTGGCTAAGTTCGATACTGCTATCGATCTTATGGTTCAGTCCCAATACAAAACGGCATTTCTTCTGAATCCCATACTACATGCCGAATCCCTGCAACAATTTTGGATGAACGTTACTATTACCACTGGGGAGAACAACACACCATCTCTCCAGTCGGTCGTCAACAACAAAGAAGTATCATCTCCTGCATTATCCGCCAAATTCTTCATCTGGATGATGCTATCTCTCCTGCTGGATATCCGAAGGGCACCACAGATCTATCCTTTGCCCAACATGGATATCAAGGCAATCTCAGTGCCTCCACTATCATGAAGAAACACTTCCATGACGCTGAACGCCTGATTTTTCACATGGTGAATGTATGTTTGGCTCCTAAGACGTCGTCTTGGGATCAAATGTCGACAAAATGGCAGCAGGTAATGTATTCTATTCTTGAGCAACAACCGCTAAACTTTTCAGAAATAATATTTTCGGAGCTCAAGGATATGGCTCAAAAACTAACTGCCAACCGTTGGATACTATATCCACGGTTCATAATGGCCATCATTACAAACCAGCTTAATGCTGAGGGACTTGTTGGCTTGGGAGTCCCTGCTACGGCTGTTCTGCCGGAAGTATACTCCCGGCACAACTCTGACCAGACACTAAAAATGGCTGCCAAGCTGCGAAAACCCACGCAGCTGGAACCCACAGCCACCACCTCCAAATCAAAAGTCCCCACCAAACCCACCAAAAGAAACCCAAAACGGCTACTCAGGGAATTGAGTCCTGAGGATGCCCCTGCAACACAAACGCAGGATATATCCACTAGTCCAAACCCCCTAGTGGATACAATGACTCTTCCAGCCATAGCCGCTCAGGCTTCCTCTCAACAGGAGCCTGCAGCAACCACACAAGGGGTACCTACATATCTGGGAATCTCAAGCCATAGTGCTCAGCTTCTATCCTCCCAACCGCCCCTCACAGCCCAACTTTAATAGTTGCACAAGTGCTGACTCAACTGCACTCCTCACCCCCTCCCCAGAAACCACTTACTACTGGGAACACTCTACAATTGAGGGGGAGGAACACAGTGCACTTGAGAACCCACAGCACAGGGGTTTACCACTTCTATCTCCTAGTGTAGACAAGGAGCTTAGAATATCTAGTGAGGCTGCCACCTCTTCTGACTCAGCACATGAGCAGAATGAGGCTGGTAACATTGCTAAGACCTCACTAGAGGCAACAGCTGATGATGGACATTGTCCTGAGGCTGGAAGTCCCCAGTACCAAGCACAAGGGGCACATGCAACAACTGGTCTACACCCAGTACATGTAAATCCTGCTCCAAGCAGGAGGTCAGATGATTCAGCTTCGGCTGATGATGACCTGGGCTTTTTCTACGATGTTCTTGCCCAGAACACAATCCTTGAAGAGAAAGTCAGTAGGCTGCAAAACCTACTTGACCAACTCTCACAAGGAGAAAGACCATCTGCCTCTACCAACCACAGATGGCACCTTCACTTGAAGGTTCCCCAAACACTGAGCCACTCCAAACTCAACCACCTGCCTCTGCTTCAGGCCTATTTCTCAGGAACAGAACCCTCCTGAGCAAATAGGTGTTGTACTTCAGAATTCCCCTCCCTCTCATCACACCCATAATCACTGATATTGTGACTAAAGCCATTGATGAGAGGCTTTCCTCACTTTACAACCTTGATTGATGCTGCTGTACAAAAGACTCTTTCTGCGGTACAAACCCCTTCCTCCAATGCATCCAAAAAGGGGGAGAGTACTGCAGTGAAAGAAAAGAAGAGGAAAAGAACAGAGGAAAAGAAGGAAGAGAAGCAAGCCCAAGAGGAGGAGAAAGAAAAGCAACCTCTGCTCACTTACAAGCGAAAGAAAAGTGCTGATGATCATACTGCTGAAGACAAATCCTTGGAGGAGCTGGTAAAAGAAGCTGACACTACACCAGCCGATCCATGGATAAATAATGAACAACTCTTCAGGCAGGGGTTTGATACAGCCACATGGATAGTGAGATCAGAGGTTGGAAGTCCAAGAGATCCAGACCCGATGGGCTGGGTATGATGCTCTGGAAAAAGAGAGATTGGAAATAATGATCCGCTTTATTGCAAAATACTTAGGAAGATCGTTAATGGAGATTCGCGCGTGGACCAGGGACAGCATTCTGGCTATAGCCACCAGAATCTGTCTGTCTGAGCAATTCAACAAAGGGATTATTGTGGAAGCCCTTGATGAGGCTGGGGCTGGTAAAAGGTTAGAGATGGCTAAACTCACAAAGGCGAAACTAACTACAAAGATGCTGGATCAACCTTCCCTTCCACCACTCAAACAGAGCCTATCCCTCAAATCTCCAACCAATCTCTAAGCCAAAATCCAAACATCCTCATTCTTCAAAACCAATTCCTTCACCAACCAACCATCATCCAGTGATGCACCTAGAAGGAGGAGAAGGGTGCTGAGGATGGAAGAAGAAGAAGAAGAGGAGGATGAAGATGATAGTCTGCCACTCTCTGCTGTTCTAAAGCTACCAAAACCCCGAAGTCAACCCATGATCACACCTGACTCTCAAAGGGAAATGGTCAGAGTCAAGATAGAAGAAGAAGAACAGCAGAAACAGCACGATGAGCAACTGTTGAAGATGGTTGACAAGGAATTTCCTCAGTCATCATCTATTCAAGCCATGAAAGGGCATGCTCAAAGGCTGTACACTCTCAGGCACACTTTTCAGTATCAGAAGGAGAGAGTGAGAGTATGGCCAGACCCCAGGGTGAGTTCTAGAATCCATAAAAGAACTATTCCACACAGATACAATGGCCAGGTACGAAAAACAATAGATTCTACCATCATGTTGGCCATTGTAGTCTCACCTGGGAAATCATTGATGAATTCAAGAAAGCTCACCAAGCAAAGAAGACCCCTCAAGCTTTACTAGAAAACAAGATGATTAAGAAGGGGTTGTATATAAAAAGCTTGAAGACATCCAGAAGAATGAGCTCCAGTTACTCCTTGAAGGCAACCATCCTGATGAATTTGTATATAGGGAGGTAACTACGGTGGAGCTGAAAAATGGCAGGACCATGAAGTACTTATCAGAGTACTATGGTCCAGAGTTCTTCTTCGAAGGAGGAGTAGAAGAACTCTCTCAGGAGGAACAAGTTGTTCTCCTTGAGGCCTATGTTCGAGAGTCATACAGACTCATTATGGGGAAGTAAATCTCATGAATGGGATAACAACTCTGTGTCCAGTTCCCCAAAACAGAGTTCCCATTCATACCTGCCAAACAAATATCTGAGATTTCTCCCAGGCGGAGCTTACATGGGTCATCTTCTCTACTGATCAAGAAGGAAAAAGACCAACATTTTGCCAACAATAAGTGGGATAATAAATAATTTAGAGGTTTTGGCTGCATTGGTTCAGGGGGAGTTTGTTGGACCAAAAGAACCAATGAGCCAAGATCAGAAAACCTCTAAGTCCCACATGGTATCACAACACTGCTGAAAGCCTCATCAGCAGTTTGACAAGTGCTGAAGACTTCAACAGCTGAAGATCAAGTGCTGAAGACTTCAACAGCTGAAGAACTAAAGTGCTGAAGTACAACAGCTGAAGAACACAAGTGCTGAAGCTGAAAGACCAAAGTACTGAAGTACAACAGCTGAAGAGTTTACAAGTGCTGAAGATCAACAACTGATGTACAAAGTCTGAAGACAAAGACTGAAGACATCAGCTGATGATATCTACTGAAGTCATCAGCTGATGAAACATCTGAAGGTCAAAGTCTGAAGATCAAGTACTGAAGCGTCAGTAGTTTGTCACAACTGCTGAAGAGTACTTCTTCAGTAGTTGTGATATCAGTAGTTTTATATTTCTAGTTTCAGTAGTTTTATGTTTCAGTAGTTTTGTAAAACGACTGAAGAGCTTGTTCTTCAGTCGTTGTAGTTTCAGTAGTTCTAATCAGTAGTTTTATATTCTGTACTTAACACTCTGATATGTTCTCAGTAGTTGTGAACATTTCAGTAGTTGTTAAGAGTTAGTTATTTTTGTATTAGATCTGCCAGTTGTCACTTTCCGTGATAACAGCAGTGATTGTTGCACTCTATATAAGGAGTGACAACCTATTGTAATAGTGAATGACGGATGATATGAATGATTTGATTAGAAATATTCTATATCTATAAACATTCCTTGAATCAGATATATATTCTCTCACTATAACCGTATGTGCTCTTAATGCATACAAGTATCGATTACTTGCTACAATTTGTCTAATTCCTGTTCGTATTCCGCTGCTTTGAACTCTAATACATCAAACTTGTGATCGCTGATCCTGTCATGAACTCTAATACATCAAACTTGTGATCGTGATCCTGTCAAATGGTTCAAAGCAGGTTCAATTGATCGATCTAATAATTGATCATTGAAACTGCTATTCAAGATCTAAGTTTGATTGAATTAGCTTTTGTTTTTGCAAGAAACGGTTATAGAGAGATTGTGTTTATGTATTTCTCTTGGTTTTCATGAGTTGTTGTGGTTTGTGTAAAACTTTTAAAAGCTTGAACTAAATTGTTTCTGAACTGAAAAGCTACTCCCTCCATGATCCTCACAAACTGGTCCTCAACCAAGCCACCAAGTGGTTAGGAATGAGTATAACATATGGCAACGAGAATGCTCCATCACTGTCTGTTACAGCGCAGGTTTTGGACATCAGTGGTACATGGTCCACACAAGCCTAGGTGAATAACCGGAGGAAACCAACAAATGGTTCTGAAGAGGAGGGAGCAATACTCAGATGGGATAAGAAGTTGCTGAAATTGATGCAAAAGCCATGGAATTCTGGCCATGGCACTGCCCAATGAAATTATTCTGGGCTAATGCATCATGAAACTGCCCATGACCTCTGGAATGCCTTGAAAGAACAATTTGGAGGAAAGATAAGGTCTGGCAATAATAGAGAATTTCTTGCCCAACAATATGAGAATTCTCTCATAGAAAGGGTGAGACACTGACTCAACATTATGAGCGGTTCTCCTGTTTGATCTCTGAATAAAAATGGTCAAACTTGAGTACACATATCAGATGAATAACGATTTCTCAGATCACTGCCTGAGAGATGGGACACATATACTATTGTCCTACGCTCCAGTGCAAGTTTGGACAAACTATCTCTCACCCAACTCCATGGGAAACTGCTCACGTTTGAGAGAGAGATAGAACAGAAGAGAAAGCTGTCTTCATCTGGAAAGCTCACTAAAGACTTTGTACCAGGCAACACTGCCTTGGTGGGTCATGAGTCGGAATATGCTTCATCTGAATGCCAGTATGATGAGCATATTAATTTCTCTTCAAGCACTTCTGATTATGCATTTGTAAGTGTGATGGTCAGTTTATGGGTGTAATAATGACAATCTGTCTTCATTATGGATGATCTCAAGGGGATTGCTGATGATGACTTAGAAGAGATGGATATTTTGAGCCAAATGGCCTTGATAAATATCAGATCTCAGAAGTTCTACAAGAAACTGGAAGAAAATTCCTAGGACTCTCTGGCAAAACCAACTAGACAAGAGCAATTTGAGGTGTGACAAATGCCAAAGGCTTGGACACTTTGCAAGAGAGTGTAGATCAACTGGATCTAACTCCACTGCACCCTTTGTGACTTTTCCTGGCAATAGTCAACAACACAGAGGGCAACATCCTGTCACTTCTAGTCATCATCCTCAACAACAATCTCCGGCATATTTTGTTCCTCAGGGTCAAATGCCATATCATTACCCTTGTTATTACATACCACAGTCAAATCAAGTTCAAGTTCCTATGGCACCACAACCTCATGCACTACCAGAACCTCAGCCATCCCAATCTCATCAACAAATTCAACCTCAACAACACAGCTTCTTCACCCCAGGAGTTGTTGACTGGAGCAGTTTACCAGATGACATGTCTGGTCATGACCAACTGTTCTCAGGTGTTGGTCAACATGGTGGTGACAGTCCTTTTGGGAATCTAGCTCTTAGGGCTTTGGAGTCTGCTGATACTCATTTTCTAATGCCTCTACACCTCAGGTATCACAGGTATCCTCTGAGGCAAAAGCCAAATTATGTTCTGAACCATGCATAGCAGCATTTGCTTCCATTAGAGAAGCAAATGTAGCTTTAATTAAAAAGAACATTGAGCTAGAACAAATAATTTCCAAAAACAAAGCTGAGTTTGAGTCTGTGCTTAAAGATAAAAATGATGAGATTTATAAACTGAATTGCCAAATAATGATGATAAGGCTAGAGAAGAGGTACTTCTAGAGAAGTACAAAGATCTCAAAGAAACCCTTGCAGTTACCCAGGTAGAGTGTGATAGATGGGTACAATCATGCAAAGGTTTTGAAATGCTTCTTAAGAAGCAATCTGCTTCCATTGTGAAGTTTGGCATGGTTACAATCACACTGCTCCACCTACAGATTTTACTCCAAGAGCAGAGGTAGAATTTCATGGTGAGAGTGATAACCAATCCATCACATCATGTGATCTACTTTCTGATACAACACAATCAGAAGTAGCAGTCAGCATCAAGCCCTCTCTGAATCTATCAGCTGATGTTGATGGTTCAAAGGCTGACACTCACATGATCAATGAGTTGATCAACTCAGGAGTTAATTCTGAAGGTCCTGAAAGGACTAGAGAGCGGGATTTAACACCTGAAGTTCAAACTCCAACTGCTGTCAGTACTGAAGAGAAGAAAACTATCAGTAGAAAGAGTTTGAAGACTACTAAAGAGGCTGTCAAGATAGCAAACAATGCTTCCAAAGCATTGAAGAACAAGTCTTCAGTTGCTTCACTCTCTTTAGTTCATGATCAACCTAAGATGAAGAAGAAACCATGTGAAGTATGTGGTTTGTTCAATCATCTTACAGATGATTGTTGGTACAAAAGAGGTTCCAAACTCAAACAAAAAGAAGAAATTAAAAAGAAAATGGTAAAAATGAAAACTGAGTTTGAGACCACATTTGTATCAGCAACATCAAATCCTGTAACCCTTAAGTCCTCAAAGAAATCCAAAAAGGAAGGGGTTAGACAGGTGACAGCTGAGAGTGCTCAGAAGAAGAAGGTGCAACATAGGAACTTATCAAACTCCAGTGGCAATGTGTCTGATGAGCTGAAAGCCTTATCACAAAATCAGACATAGCTGGTTATGATGGTTCAAATCTGTTGGGTAGAGTTAACCAACTAGATGCTCCTATGTTGAAACCACAGAAAAGGAGATCCAAGCCAAAGAACTCCTCTTCTACACCATCTTCTTCCTCTCAGGTTGTTGTTTCAAATAAACCTGTTAGTTTACCATCTATAGATGAGACCAGGCCCAAAACCAAAAAGGTTGGGGTCTCTAAAACTAACTGATTGTATTATTGCAGGGTTCTTCAACATGCCAAAGTAGCATCTGGTATGTAGACAGTGGGAGATCTATGCACATGACTGGGAACACCTTTCTTCTTCATGACTACTCTCAAGGAAAGAAGGGATTTGTTTCTTTTGGCAATGATGCTAGGGGTTACATCATTGGTAAGGACTTTGTCTCCAATGGAGAAATCAAATTTGATGATGTCAATCATGTGGAATATCTCAAGTACAATCTCTTGAGTGTCAGTCAAATGTGTGATAAAGGCCATGTTGCTCTTTTCACCAGTCAAAACTATAGGATTCTGTCATCCAAAGTTTTGCACTTGATTGACAAGGTGTTGGATGAGCACACTCTCCTGAGAGCCAACAGGACAGGAAGGGTGTATGCCTTAGATCTTTCCAAGAAAATAGATCTCAAAGGCAATCCTTGCCTATTTTCCAAAGCCTCTTCTCAAGAATCTAAACTGTGGCACAGAAGGCTTGGTCATGTTAATCCCAAAAACATGAATCAGCTTACCCACAATAGTTTAGTCAGAGGCTTACCAATAAAGGAGTTCCAGTGTGATGAAACCTGCACTGCTTGTTTAAAAAGAAAACAGCACAAAGTCTCATGCCCTCACATTGAAGTGTCTAAGTCCACTGCCTGCTTGCAATTACTACATATGGATCTATTTGGTCCTGTGAGAGTAATGAGCATGGCAAAGAAGAAATACGGTGTGGTAATTGTGGATGATTACTCCAGATTTGTATGGACTTTCTTTCAACATTCAAAGGATGAGGCTGCTCAGAAGATTATTCACTTTGTGTTGTATATTGAGAAGCAGCATTCCCTTCCAGTCAAGTGTATTAGGAGTGAAATGGAACTGAATTCAGAAATCATACACTTGATGACTTCTATCTTTCAAAGGGAATCAAAAGGCAGTTTAGCATTCCAAGGACTCCAGAACAAAATAGAGTAGTGGAGAGAAAGAACAGGACCCTCATTGAAGCAGCAAGGTCCATGCTGGCTGACTCGGTTTGCCACTGACCTTTTGGGCTGAAGCTGTTAACATAGCTTGCTATGTGCAAAATAGAGTTTTAGTAAATCAGAGGTTGATGAAGACTCCATATGAAGTCCTCCATCATTTGGCTCCTCTGATTTCATTTTTCAAAGCATTTGGGTGTCCCTGTTTTATTCTCAACACAAAGGATCAACTCCATAATTTGATCCTAAGGTGGATGCAGGGTATTTTGGGTTATTCATCTACTTGCAAGGCATACAGAGTACAACTGCAGAACAAAGATGGTTGATGAAACTCTACATGTTAAGTTCAATGAATCTCCAAAGGAGAAGATTCCACAAAGCCCTGTGGAGTTATTTGATTTGGACATACTGCAATATGTTCCTTATCAAACTCCTACTGTTGCTCCTGTCAACAGTTCACCACCTGGTGGTACTGCTGATGATGATGACGATTGCAGTACTCACCTCTTCAGGTTTAGTGATCAACTGCATGATTCAGCTAGACCTGATGTTCCTGTAGCTCCAGTAGCACCATCCAGAACAAATGTGATGAGATCTATCGAATTCAACTTCCTTTGAATTACCATCCACTGATTGGTTTCAAGGAAATGATTCACCATCACCATCTGTTACTGCTGAGCCTGCTGCAAACACTTGCACAGATCTCATTATGTATCAAGATCTGAAGAATCACCCTATGTCTCAAATCATTGGTGATATCACTGCGAGTATCAACAGAAGTCAATTGTCAAATTTCTGCCTCTATGCTCTCTTCATCAGTCAGCAAGAGCCAAAGAATTATCACATTGCTTTAAAAGACAATGGATGGGTTGATGCCATGCAGCTTGAGCTTCTTCAGTTCAAGAAACAGCAAGTGTGGGAACTGGTTCCTCTACCTCCAGGTAAGTGTGTAATAGGCACTAAATGGGTGTTTAGGAACAAAACTGATGAAAATGGGCTTATTGTTAAGAACAAGGCCAGACTGGTTGTTCAGGGGTTTGCACAAGAAGAAGGTGTTGATTATGATGAAACCTTTGCCCCTGTAGCCAGACTGGAAGCAATTCGATTGTTTTTAGCTTATGCTGCTTATCAAAACCTTAAAGTTTTTCAAATGGATGTCAAAAGTGCATTTTTGTATGGAAAAATTAAAGAAGAGGTTTATGTATGTCAACCTCCAGGCTTTGAGGACAATAAACATCCTAATTGGGTGTATAAGCTTGATAAGGCTCTTTATGGGTTAAAACAAGCTCCTAGAGCCTGGTATGAGACATTATCAAACTTTCTTCTGGAAACTAATTTCATTAGAGGCTCCATAGATAAGACTTTATTCATTAAGAAAGCTGGGCAGCATAATCTACTTGTTCAAATTTATGTAGATGATATCATTTTTGCATCCTCTGATCCAAAGTTGTGTGATGCCTTTACAAAGTTATGCAACAGAAGTTTGAAATAAGTGCCATGGGAGAGTTACAGTTCTTTCTGGGGTTGCAAATCAAAGAAAAGGCTGATGGAATTTTCATTTATCAGTCCAAATACACAAAAGATCTTTTGCAAAAGTTTGATTTACAAAACTGTAAGCCTTGTTCTACCCCCATGTGCAGCACCACACAACTGGATACAAATCAGAAAGGTAAAGTGGTTGATGAAACACTTTACACATGTATGATTGGGTCCTTGATGTATTTAACAGCTTCTAGACCAGATATTATGTTTGCTACATGTGTTTGTGTTAGATTTCAGGCTGCACCTAAAGAGTCTCATCTGATTGCAGTCAAGAGGATCTTTAGATATCTGCAAGGCACTCCATCTCTAGGTTTATGGCATTCTACTGGACATTCTGGTAAATTAGTTGCTTTTTATGACAGTGACTATGCAGGGTGTAAGTTGACCAGGAAATCAACTTCTGGTGGATGTCAATTCCTAGGCAACTGCTTGATTTCTTGGCATAGCAAGAGACAGACCTCAGTTGATACATCAACTGCTGAAGCAGAGTACATTGCTGCTGCAAGTTGCACCTCTCAGGTACTCTGGCTTTAGAACCAACTTCTGGATTATGGCATTACAGAGAATAAGACTCCATTGTTAATGGATAGTGCTTCAGCTCTGTGTATTGTCAAAAATCCAGTCCAGCACTCTAGGACCAAACATATAGAGATCAGACATCATTTTATAAGGGATTGTTTTGAAAAAGGTCTGATTGATCCTAAGTTTGTGCCTAGTGCTGATGAGCTTGCAGACATTTTACTAAGCCTTTGGATAGTTCAACTTTCCAAAACCTGGTGTTAAGGCTTGGATGCTGCAGCTAGAATAAGTGACAACTACTGATGATTTCAGTAGTAATTACTGTGATCATTGGTACCCATGTCACATATAAGTACTGATGAGTCCTTTTCCCTTCAGTAGTTCTTATAACTACTGATGGCTAAATGCCTCATAAGTGCTGAAGTACTTTATCTGTTCCAAACTACTGATGTAGTTAAAACTACTGATGTAGTTACAACTACTGAAATCAGTATAAACAGATAAGTACTGATGTCCTATGAAACACTGAAATCCACCAAAAAGCTGATGAATGTGTTGAGGACAGTATGAAACAGCTGAAAAGCTAAGAATTGACGAAAACAGCTGAAGAGAACTTTCTCTTCAGTCGTTTCTACAACTGTTGTTTCATTCTAAACAACTGAAGCAAAACCATGCCTTCAGTAGTTTTATAACTACTGATGACTAATACCAAGTCTTCAGTTGTTTACAACAGCTGATGACAAAACCACTGTCCTCAGTAGTTTCATAACTACTGATGACAAACACCAAGTCCTCAGTTGTTTCAATCATCTGAAGTCAAAACCACGGTCTTCAGTAGTTTTCTAACTTCTGATGCCTAACACACGACTTCAGCTGTTTCAACGTCTGAAAGGATAATACCATGTCAACGGTCGTTTAAAACTACTACTGATGACTAACACCACATCCTTCAGTCGTTTTATTACCCGCACCCTATAAATACCCCTGACCTAATCCTTCAATGCTTCATCCTCTTCAAACCTAACGTTCCTCTCCAAACTTCTCTCTTCTCAATGGCGTCCATGCAAATTAAACCGCGACACAACTGTGTTGCCTACCTTACTAAATCGCCTGTCTGGACTAAGTTCGATACTACTATCGATCTTATGGTTCAGTCCCAATACAATACGGCATTTCTTCTGAATCCCATACTACATGCCGAATCCCTTCAACAATTTTGGATGAACGTTACTATTACCACTAGGGAGAACAACACACCATCTCTCCAGTCGGTCGTCAATAACAAAGAAGTAGTCATCACTCCTGTAGTTATCCGCCAAATTCTCATCCGGATGATGCTATCTCTCCTGCTGGATATCCGATGGGCACCACAGATCTATCCTTTGCCCAACATGGATATCAAGGCAATCTCAGTGCCTCCACTATCATGAAGAAACACTTCCATGACGCTGAACGCCTGATTTTCACATGGTGAATGTATGTTTGGCTCCTAAGACGTTGTCTTGGATCAAATGTCGACAAAATGGCAGCAAGTAATGTATTCTATCTTGAGCAACAACCGCTAAACTTTTCAGAAATAATATTTTCGGAGCTCAAGGATATGGCTGTTAGGATCTCAGCCTCTTGGTTTAATCGATTGAACAAATATAGCAGCGGAATAGCTCGAATTAGACAAATTCAAGCAAGAACATTCGATATAAGCGATAAAAGAATTTTGTTATAGAGAGAGAAATATCCGACAAAAGGAATATTGCATTAAGATTGTCGGCCTCAATGGCACGATTACAGGTGAGTCATCTTTCCTTATAAAGAAAGAATGACGTAGGCTGATGTCACTTGAAAGTGACATGTAACCGTTGATAACTACTGATGTTTACAACTACTGAAGATGTCAACAACTGACATCTTCTTACAAATGTTCCTAAGTGTTAAACATCTATTTACAACTATTGAAAAACATAAAACACTGATACTACAACAACTGAAACAACCTCTTCAGTTGTTTACAAGTACTGAAAAGGAAACAACTACAGAAAAGTAAACAACTACTGAAAGTAAAAGAAACTACTGAGAAGAAAAACCATCACAACAACTGAAGAAGCCTCTTCAGCTGTTGTCATCAGCTGTTACATCAGCTGATGTCTTCAGTACTTGAACATCAGACTTTGTTTTCAGCTGTTGATCTTCAGTACTTGTTGAAGTCTTCACTTTAGATCTTCAGCTGTTGTCTCAGTCTTTGTCTTCATACTTCAGAAATACTTCAGCAGTTGTATTCTTCAGACTTTGTAGAACAGCTGATTAGGTCTTGTTCAGCTGTTGTGATGTCCTGTGGGACTTAGAGGTTTCTCTGATCAGGCTCATTGGTTCTTTTGGTCCAACAAATCCCCCTGAACCAATGCAGCCAAACCTCTAAGTTATTGACGAGTCCCACTTATTTTGGCAGATAGATTGGTCTTTTATCCTCTTGATCAGATGAGAAGTGACCCTTTTTCAGCACCGGCCTGGGAAGAAGTCTCTGATGATCTGTTTTGCATGATATGGTTGGGAGCTCTGTATTGGGGACTTGGACACCGAGCTGTTACCCCAACCATGAGATCTACTCTCGTGTATCAGCCTATATGATTCCCTGGTGTAAGCCCTTAGAAACATGATCTGCTCATCCATTGTCAGTACCCTCGGGCACACCATCAATAGTCCTTCTCGGCCATACACTTCAGAGATGTACTTTGCCTGTTTTCCATTCTTGAGCTCAACCGTGGTTATTTGTCTGTAAGCAACTCATCTGGATGAGTCCCTTCTAAGAGCAGTTGAGCTCATCTTGTTTGAAGTTTTCAAGTCTTTTGTAAACCAATCCTTCTTTATGATTTTATTCTCCAACATCTTTTGGGGTGGTTGTTTGCTTCATAAGCTTTCTGAACTCTTCTACAATTTCCCAAGGGGACACTACAAGAACCACAGTGATGTCTTCGTCGACAACCCTCTTCACTTGGCCCTTGTATTTTGAAGGAATTTCTTTCTTGACAATCCTGTGTGCCACCCTAGGATCAGGCCATATCCTTACTTTTTCCCTTTGGTATTGAAGGTATTAGCAAGGGTGTACAATCTTAAGACTTCTTTCTTCATGCTAATCATTGAAGGATGTGGCATATGCTTTGTCAATGCTTTTCAGCATTTCCTCATCATGTCTTTGCATCTGTTCCTCTTCAATCTTTATCATCACATCATGCATTTGAGAAGCAGAAGTGATGGACTTGATTAGCCTTAGGCAAAGTGATAACTGCAGAGAGTGGCAGTCTGTCTTCTCCTCCTCTCTTCTCTTCTTCATCAGCCCTCAGTACCTTTCTTTTCTTTTGTCTAGGTACATCACTGGCAGTGGGTTTTTGGGGTAAAGGATTTGTTTTGTGGGTTGGATGGTTGGTTTAGAGGGTAAAGGGGTTGTTTAGTGGGTTGTGGAGTAGTGATTTTGAGGATAGAGGCTTTTCAGACTGTTTTAGCATTTTGGCTGTAAGGGAGGCTTTAGTAAATTTTGTCAGTTCTTTTCGGTTCCCAACCCCAGCTTCATTCAATGCCTCAATCACTAAACCTTTGGAGTATGCTTCAGACGAACAAATCTTGGTGATTATTGCCAAGATGTTGTCCCTGGTCCAGGCCCTTATTTCTATCAGAGATCTTCCCAAGTATTTGGCTATAAATCTAATCATTATCTCCGCCTTTCTCTTTCTAAGGCATCAAACTAGCCCATCTTGAGTTGATCTCCTCTGTCTCCAACCTTCTGATCTCGGAGTCTAGTTGTTGGATTCAAAACCCTGCCTATATAACTGTTCAATGATTTTATCCATTGAATGGTTATGGTTGGCATCAGCTTCTTTCACCATATCATTCAGCTCCTTCTCCTTCTCAACTCTCCTTTCCTCTTTTGATATGTGACATGAAAGTCTTTTTGACTTTCATTCACTTCAGCTCTCTTCTCACTCTCCTACTCCTTCTCATTTACCTTCTCTGATTCTTTCTCTCCTTCTCCCCATCTGTCCTCTTCCTTTTTCCTTTAACTGACTGACTCTCCCCCTTTTGTGTTGCATTGGGTGCAAGGTTTGAGCAGTAGAAGTGATTTGGTCACCAACTCCTCCACTAGGGGTTGTATTTTGTAGGAAGCCTCTCATCAATGGCTTTGATCACTATATCTGTGATCATGGGAGTGATGAGAGGTAGGGATTTTTGAAGGTTAGCAACTGATTGATCAGGATGGTTCTGTTCCTGAGAATCAGTGCCAAAAGCAGAGGCTGGTGGCTTGGAAGTATGTATTGGCTCAGTGTTTAGGGAACCTCAGAAGAAGGTGCCATCTGTGGGTGTATTGTGGTGGTAGATGGACTTGCATCCTGAGACATCTTGGCCAGCAGCTCTTTGAGTCTGCTAACCTCATCCTCTAGGATGGTGTTTTGAGCAACTACATCATAGAAGAAGCTCAGGTCATCATCAGTTGATACTGAATCACCTGACCTCCTGACAGAGTCAGGATAAACATGCCTTGAGTGATCAATTATAGCATGTGCCCCTTGTTCTTGGTTCTGGGGACTTCCAGCCTCAGGACTATGTCCTTCATCAGCTGTTGTCGCTGGTGAGGTCTTAGAGATGTTACCAACTGCATCCTGATCATTTGCTGAGTCAGAAGCAGTGGCAGCCTCACCAGAAGTCGCACCTCCTTATCTACACTAGAAGATGGAACATGATAACCCCTGTGCTGTGGGTTGACAGAAGCATTGTGATCCTCCCCCGCAGGTGTTGAGGTTATCCCAGTAGTAATTGGTGTCTGGGTGGGGGGTGAGGAATGCAACTGCGTCAGCACTTTTGCAACAATTATTGTAGGACTTTGAGGGCGGTTGCATCAGGAGAGGGTGTGGAAGCAGTGTGCACCCTGGGCGAGTGGTGCTTGTCAATGGTAATCCCCTCAAGTGAGGAGGATCCCAGCAGTGTGGCTTCCCTTTGAGTAGTTGCATCAGGTTCCTTTTGAGAGGAAACCTGAGCGGCTTCGGTTGGTGGAGTCATAGTTTCTACTGGGGGGTTATTTCCAAGAGATAACCTGCTTTGGTGCAGCAGGAGCATCCTCAGGGGACTCAACTCCCTGAGTAGCCTTCTTAGGCTTCTTCTTTGTGGGTTTGGAGGGGACTTTGGATGTGGAAGTGGAGGCTGTGGTTCCAGCTACGTGGGTTGCGCAGCTTGGCAGCCTGTTTAAGAGTTTGGTCAGTGTTGTGTTGGGAGTATACCTCCGGCAATACAGCCAAAGCAGGGACTCCCAGACCAACTGTCCCTCAGCAGAAAGCTGATTCTCTATTATGGCCATTATAAACCGAGGATATAGTATCCAACGGTTAGAAAGTGGTTTTGTGGCCATATCCTTGATTTCAAGAAAAATTATTTCAGAAAAGTTTAGTGTTTTGTTCAAGGATAGAGAACATTACCTGTTGCCATCTGGAAGACAGTTGATCCCAAGAAGAAGTCTTCGGGGCCAGGCAAACATTTACCATATGAAATATCAAGCGTTCAGCATCTGGAAAATGTTTCTTCAGGATGGTCGAAGCACTAAGATCGCCTTGATATCCATGTTGTTCAAATGAAAGATCAAGTTGACGCTTAGGATATCCAACAGGGTAGGCAGCATCATCCAATAGTAATATCTGGCAGATGGTAGCAGTAGAGATGACCACCTTA
Source organism: Flaveria trinervia (assembly GCA_025506515.1). Taxonomy (NCBI): domain Eukaryota; kingdom Viridiplantae; phylum Streptophyta; class Magnoliopsida; order Asterales; family Asteraceae; genus Flaveria; species Flaveria trinervia. The sequence continues at coordinate 38,694,643 of CM046451.1, forward strand.
TGAGAGTTTGGACGAATGATAGATTCTCCATTAACAGTTGCATTCGTCAAAAGTGATGTAGCGAATCGGCATAAATGATTGGATTTAGGAGGAAGACCATTTTCAGTGGTGATTGGACCATAGATCTATAGCATTATCGAATTTGGTCCTGAAGGGCGATTTAGTGAGGTACGCGACATAGTTGTGTCGAGGCTTGAGTTGCATGGTCGCCATTAATGAAGGTGAAAGGTTTTCACAGCTTTTGAAATTTTAGGTCGTGAAAGAATGAAAAACTCTGAAAGGGGATCAGATATATATAGGGTACGGGTTATGAAACGACTGAAGGTTTTGGTGTAGTCATCAGTATTTGAAACAACTGATGACATGGTATTAACTTTCAGAGGTTTGAACGACTGATGGTATTGGTGTGGTCAGCAGTTATAAAACAACTGAAGACATGGTGTTTACAATCAGACGTTGAAACAACTGAAGTCTCTGATTTAGGCATCAGTAGTTTTAAAAACTACTGAAGACAAGTTGGACTTCAGATGTTGAAACACCTGAGGACTTGGTATTAGTCATCAGTAGTTGTGAAACTACTGAAGACCCTGGTTGTGCCATCAGTTGTTGTAAACAACTGAAGACTTGGTGTTAGTCATCAGTAGTTGTGAAACTACTGAAGACATGGTATTGCTTCAGTCGTTTATGAAGAAACAGCAGTTTGTGAACTACTGAAGAGAGAGTACTCATCAGTAGTTGGCGTCAATTCATAGCTTTTCAGCTGTTTCATATTGTCCTCACACTTACTCATCAGCCTTTTTGCTGTTTTCAGTTGTTTCATAGGACATCAGTACTTATCTGTTTCTACTGATTTCAGTAGTAACTACATCAGTAGTTTAGAACAGAAAAGTACAGTACTAAAAGCATTTAGCCGTCAGTAGTTATAAAAACTACTGAGGGTAAAATAACTCATCAGTACTTATATGTGACATGGTTACCAATGATCATCAGTAATTACTGAGATCAGCAGTAGTTGTCACTTATTCTAGCTGCAGCATACCAAGCCTTAACACCAGGTTGTGGAAAGTTGAACTATCCAAAGGCTTAGTAAAAATGTCTGCAAGCTCATCAGCACTAGGCACAAACATAGGATTAATTAGACCCTTTTCAAAACAATCTCTTATAAAATGATGTCTAATTTCTATATGTTTGGTCCTAGAGTGCTGGACTGGATTTTGACAATGCAAGAGCTGAAGCACTATCCATTAATAATGGAGTCTTAGTCTCTGTAATGCCATAATCCCAAAGTTGATTCTGAAGCCAGAGTACTTGGGATGTACAACTTGCAGCAGCAATGTACTCGGCTTCAGCAGTGGATGTAGCAACAGATGTTTGTTTGTTCTTACTCTGCCAAGAAATCAAACAGTTGCCTAGGAATTGGCATCCACCAGAAGTTGATTTCCTGGTCAACTTACACCCTGCATAGTCACTATCAGAAAAAGCACTAATTTGCAAGAATGTCCAGTGGAATACCATAAGCCTAGAGATTGTGTACCTTGTAGATATCTAAAGATCCTCTTGACTGCAATCAGATGAGACTCCTTAGGTGCAGCCTAAAATCTAGCGCAAACACATGTAGCAAACATAATATCTGGTCTAGAAGCTATTAAATACATCAAGGAACCAATCATACATCTGTAAAGAGTTTCATCAACACCTTTACCTTTCTGATCAACATCCAATTGTGTGGTGTTGCACATGGGAGTAGAACAGGGTTTATAGTTTTGTAAATCAAACTTATCCAAAAGATCTTTTGTGTATTTAGACTGATGAATGAAAATTCCATCAGCTTTTTGTTTGATTTGCAAACCTAGAAAGAACTGTAATTCTCCCTTGCACTCATTTCAAACTTCTGTTGCATTAAGTTTTGGAAATCCTCACATAATTGGGGATCAGAGGATGCAAATATAATATCATCAACATAAATTTGAACAAGTAGCTTATGCTGATCCACCTTCTTAATAAATAAAGTTTTATCTATGGAGCCTCTAGTGAATTATTCTGTAGAAGAAAATTTGATAAGGTCTCATACCAGGCTCTAGGTGCTTGTTTCAACCCATAAAGAGCTTTATCAAGCTTATATACCCATTCTGGGTGCTGATTATCCTCAAAGCCTGGGGGTTGACACACATAAACTTCTTCTTTTATGTTACCATATAGAAAAGCACTTTTGACATCCATTTGAAAAACTTTAAGATTGTGGAGTGCAGCATAGGCTAAAAACAATCTAATTGCCTCCAGTCTGGCTACAGGGGCAAAGGTTTCATCATAATCAATACCTTCTTCTTGTGCAAACCCCTGCACAACCAGTCTGGCCTTGTTCTTAACAATTAGCCCATTTTCATCAGTTTTATTCCTAAACACCCATTTAGTGCCTATTGCACACTTACCTGGGGTAGAGGAACAAGCTCCCACACTTGCTGTTTCTTGAACTGAAGAAGCTCAAGCTGCATGGCTTCAACCCATCCATTGTCTCTCAAAGCTACATGATAGTTCTTTGGCTCTAGCTGACTGATGAAGAGAGCATAGAAGCAGAAATTGGACAACTGACTCTGGTTGAAACACCAGCATTGATATCACCAAGGATTTGAGATATTGGGTGATTTTTCAGCTCTTGGTAAACAATCAAATCTGTGCAAGTGTTTGTAGGACCTCAGCAGCAGCAGATGTTGATGTAGATTCTTGAAACCATGAAGATGGTGGCAACTCAAATGAAGTTGAGGATGCAGAAATCTCATCAGCATTTGTTGTGGATGGTGCTGCTGGAGCTACAGGAGCATCAGGTTTAGAGGACTCAGGCAGTTGGTCACTAAACCTGAATAGGTGATTACTACTATCATCATCATCTTCAGCAGTAGTAACACCAGTGGTGAACTGTTGACAGGAGCAACAGCAGGAGATTGATAAGGAAATATTGCAGTATGTCCAAATCAAAGAGCTCCACAGGGCTTTGTGGAATCTTGTCCTTTGGAAATTCATTGAACTTGACATGTAAGTCTCTTCAACCATCTTTGTTCTGTTGAAGACTCTGTATGCCTTGCAAGTTGATGAATAACCGACAAAGTACCCTGCATCCACCTTAGGATCAAATTTCTGGAGCTGATCCTTTGTGTTAAGAATGAAACAGGAACACCCAAATGCTCTAAAGAATGAAATGAGAGGGGCCAAATGATGTAGAACTTCATATGGAGTCTTCATCAACCTCTGATTTATTAACACTCTATTCTGCACATAGCATGCTGTGTTGACAGCTTCAGCCAAAAGGTCAATGGCAGTCCAGAATCAGCCATTATAGACCTTGCAGCTTCAATGAGGGTCCTGTTCTTTCTCTCCACAACTCCATTCTGTTCAGGAGTTCTTGGAATACTAAACTGCCTCTTTATTCCCTTGGAAAGGTAGAACTCATCAAGTGTATTGTTCCTGAATTCTGTTCCATTGTCACTTCTAATACACTTGACTGAGAGGGAATACTGCTTCTCAGCGTACAACACAAAGTTTATGATCTTCTGTGCAGCTTCATCCTTTGAATGTAGAAAGAAGTCCATACAAATCTGGAGTAATCATCCACAATTACCAGACATTATTCTTTCTGTGCCATGCTCATCACTCTCACAGGACCAAGAGATCCATGTGAAGAAGTTGTAAGCAGGCAGTGGACTTTGGTTCTTCAATAGGTGGGAATGAAACCTTGTGCTGTTTTCCTTTCAAACAAGCAGTGCAGTTGTTTTCACACGTGAACTCCTTCATAGGCATTCCCCTTACTAAACTATGGTGTATCAGTGATTCATGTTCTTGAAGTTAACATGTCCCAGCCTTCTATGCCATAGATTAGATTCTTGAGGAGAGGCCTTGGAAAATAGGCAAGGATGGCCTTTGAGATCTATTTTCTTGGAAAGATCTAAGGCATACACTCTTCCTGTCCTGTTGGCCTTCAGGAGAGTGTGAGCATCCAATACCTTGTCAATCAAACTCAGAACTTTGGATGACAGAATCCTGCAGTTCTGGCTTGTGAAAAGGGCAACATGGCCTTTGTCACACAATTGACTGACACTCAAGAGGTCATACTTGAGATTTTCCACATGGTTGACATCATCAAACCTTATTTCCCCATTGGAAACAAAGCCCTTCCCGATGATGTAACCTCTTGCATCATTGCCAAAGGAAACAAAACCCTTCCTTCCTGGAGAGTAGTCATTAAGAAGTGAGTTGTTCCCAGTCTTATGCAAAGATCCCCCACTGTCTACATACCAGATGCTACTTTGGCATGTTGAAGAGACCTGCATTAATAAACAATCATTAGTTTTGGAGACCCAAACCTTTTTGGTTTTGGGCCTGGTCTCATCAATAGATGGTAACCTAACAGGTTTATTGGGCACAATAGCTTGAGGTGAAGGAGATGGTGTAGAAGAGGAATCCTTTGGCTTGGATCTCCTTTTCTGGGGTTTCAACACAGGGCCATCAAGTGGTTAACTCTTCCCAACAGATGTTGAACCATCATTACCAGCTGTGTCTGATTCTGGGAAAGAGCTTTCAGCTCTTCAGACACATTGGTATTGGTGTTTGATGATGAGTTCTTGTGTTGCACCATCTTCTTTTAAGCAACCTCAGCTGTTGCCTGTTGCACTCCTTCCCTTTTAGATTTCTTTTTGGACATAGGAGTAACAGATTTGATGCTGCTGGTACAAACTTGGACTCAAACTTAGTTTTCATTTTAGCCAAGTTTTCTTTAATTTTCTCCTTTTGTTGAGTTTGGATCCCTTTTTGTACCAACAATCATCTGTGAGATGATTTAATAGACCACATATTTCACATGGTTTCTTCTTCATCTTCTGTTGATCATCAACTGAGGAGGATGAAACTACTGAAGATTTCCCCTTCAGTAGTTTAGAAGCACTTTTTGCCTTCTTGTCAACTTCCTTAGTAGGCTTCAAATCCTTCCTACTGACAGTTTTCTTCTCTTCAGTGCTGTCAGTCATTGGGATTTGAACTCCAGATCTTATCCCCTGCTCTCCAGTACCCTCAGGACTTCTAGGATAACACTTGGGTTGATCAACTCATTGATCATGTGAGTGTCAGCAGTTGAACCATCAATATCAGTTGATAGGTTCACAGAGGGATTACTACTGACTTCAACTACTGATGGTGCTTTATCAAGTAGTGAATCACATGATGAGGTGGATTGGTCATTACTTTCTCCATCAGATTCTACTCCTGCTCTTGAAGCAAAATCTATAGGAGGAGCAGTGTGATTATAACCAATTCCAAACTTCACATTGGAAGCTGTTTGCTTACTAAGAAGCATTTCAAAGCCCTTGAAAGATTGTCCCATCGATCACACTCTACTTGGGTGACAGCAAGAGTATCTTTGAGGTCTTTGTACTTCTCTAAGAGTACATCCTCCCTAGCCTTATCATCAGAGATTTGGCATTTTAATTTATAAATCTCATTAGTTTTCTCTTTCAGCACAGACTCAAACTCAGCTTTATTTTTGGAAATTATTTGTTCTAGCTCTACATTTTTATTGATTAAAGCCACATTTGCTTCTCTAATAGAGGCAAATGCTACTATGCAAGTTTCAGAACATAATTTGGCCTTAGCCTCAGAGGATACCTGTGATACCTGTGTTGAAGAGGTACTTGAGGATGATCCATCAGAGGATTCCAAAGTCATGAGAGCTACATATCCAAAAGGATGCTCACCACCATGTTGACCAGCACCTAAGAACAGTTGATCATTACCAGACACATCATCTGGTAAGCTGCTCCAGTCAACAACTCCTGGTGTGAAGAAACTGTGTTGTTGAAGTTGATTAGGTTGATGAGATTGGGATGGTTGAGGCTCAGGGAGTGCATGTGGTTGCTGAGCAGTGGGTGCTTGAACCTGGCCTGGTTGTGGCATGTAATAGCAGGGGTATGGATATGGCATTGGCCCCTGTGGAACAAAATGCAGGAGATTGTGGTTGATGATGATAACCAGAATTGACAGGTTGTTGCCCTCTGTTTTGTTGACTATTTCCAGGGAAAGTCACAAAAGGTGCAGGAGAGTTAGATCCAGATGATCTGCATTCTCTTGCAAAGTGTCCAAGCCTGTGGCATTTATGGCACTTCAACTTACTCTTGTCAAAACCAACTTTGGTTTTGCCAGAGAGTCCTGGGAATTTCCTTCCAGTTCTTTTGTAGAACTCTGAGATCTGATATTTATCAAGGCCATTTGGCTCAAAATATCCATCTCTTCTAAGTCATCATCAGCTATCCCCTTGAGATCATCCATGATGAAACATAGATTGTCACTATTACTACCAGCAGAATAACTATCAACACTCACAAAGGCAGGCACAGAAGTGTTTGTAGAGAAATCAATATGCTCATCATACTGGCTTTCAGATGACACATATTCTGACTCTTGATGTCCAATCAGGGCAGTGTTCCCTTGGACAAAATCCTCAGTAAGCTTGCCAGATGAAACCAATTTCCTTTTCTGCTCTATCTCTCTCTCGAATGTAAGCAGTTTCCCATGAAGTTGGGTGAGAGATAGGCGATCAACATCAGCATTTGTGCGTAGAACAATGGTATATGTGTTCCATCTCTCAGGCAATGATCTTAGGAATCTATGGTTCATCTGACTCCTGGTATATTCATGTTTACCATTTTCAATTCAGAGATTAAACATGAAACCGCTCAAATTGTTGAGTCAGAGTCTTACCCTTTCTATGAGAGAAAGTCTCATTTGTTGGGCGAGGATTTCCCTGTTGTTTGCTAAAACCTCATCAGTACCACCAAATTGTTCTTTGATGGCTTTCCAGAGGTCATGAGCAGACTCACAATGCAGAAGCCCAGAGTAAATCTCATTAGGAATAGCCATAGCCAAAATTCCATGGGCTTTTGCATCGATTTCAAACAACTTCTTGTCCTCATCGGAGTATTGCTCCTTCTTCTTTGGAACCAACTGGTTTGTTTCCGGATCATTCACCATTGGCTTATGTGGTTCATGTACCACAGATGTCCAACAACCTGAGCTATTGACAGACAGGTGATGGAGCAATCTTCTCTGCCAAATGTTATACTCATTCCTCACCAAGATTGGAGGCTGGTAGAGGATCTAGTATTGAAAGGATCATTCGAAGAAGTAGTCATTGTGGAAAATCAGACAGATTCAAGTAAAATCACAATAAATTTAGCTCAAAACCACACAGAACCTCAAATAAAACGGCCAGAAGCGATACACTCTCAATCTCTATAACAGATCCTTGCGAATTTGCTAATTCGATTAAACTTAGAGCGATTGAACAGTTTCAATGATCAATTGTTAGATCGATCAATGATTACCTGCTCTGATACCATTTGTTAGGATCTCAGCCTCTTGGTTTAATCGATTGAACAGATATAGCAGCGGAATAGCTCGGAATTAGACAAATTCAAGCAAGAACATTCGATATAAAGCGATAAAAGAATTTTGTTATAGAGAGAGAAATATCCGACAAAGGAATATTGCATTAAGATTGTCGGCCTCAATGGCACGATTACAGGTGAGTCATCTTTCCTTATAAAGGAAGAATGACGTAGGCTGATGTCACTTGAAAGTGACATGTAACCGTTTTATAACTACTGATGTTTAACAACTACTGAAGATGTCAACAACTGACATCTTCTTACAAATGTTCCTAAGTGTTAAACATCTTATTTACAACTACTGAAAAACATAAAACTACTGATACTACAACAACTGAAGAACAACCTCTTCAGTTGTTTACAAGTACTGAAAAGGAAACAACTACAGAAAAGTAAACAAACTACTGAAAGTAAAAGAAAACTACTGAAGAAGAAAAACCATCACAACAACTGAAGAAGCCCTCTTCAGCTGTTGTCATCAGCTGTTAGCATCAGCTGATGTCTTCAGTACTTGAACATCAGACTTTGTCTTTCAGCTGTTGATCTTCAGTCTTTGTCTTCAGTACTTGTTGAAGTCTTCAGACTTTAGATCTTCAGCTGTTGTCTCAGTCTTTGTCTTCAGTACTTCAGAAATACTTCAACAGTTGTATTCTTCAGACTTGTAGAACAGCTGATCAGGTCGTTCAGCTGTTGTGATGTCCTGTGGGACTTAGAGGTTTCTCTGATCAGGCTCATTGGTTCTTTTGGTCCAACAAGGCTCAAAAACTAACTGCCAACCGTTGGATACTATATCCACGGTTCATAATGGCCATCATTACAAACCAGCTTAATGCTGAGGGCTTGTTGGCTTGGTGCCCTGCTACGGCTGTTCTGCCGGAAGTATACTCCCGCACAACTCTGACCAGCACTAAAAAGGCTGCCAAGCTGCGACAACCCACGCAGCTGGAACCCACAGCCACCACATCCAAATCAAAAGTCCCCACCAAACCCACCAAAAAGAAACCCAAACGGCTACTCAGGGAATTGAGTCCCCTGAGGATGCCCCTGCAACACAAACGCAGGATATATCCACTAGTCCAAACCCCCTAGTGGATACAATGACTCTTCCAGCCATAGCCGCTCAGGCTTCCTCTCAACAGGAGCCTCCAGCAACCACACAAGGGGTACCTACATATCTGGGATCTTCCTCACTTGAGGGGATTGCCATTGAAAGCACCACCTCCCCAGGTGTACACTGCTTCTATCCCTTCACCCCAAACACCGCCCCTCACAGCCCAACTTTAATAGTTGCACAAGTGCTGACTCAACTGCACTCCTCATCCCCCTCCCCAGAAACCACTTACTATTGGGAACACCTCTACAATTAAGGGGGAGGAACACAGTGCCCTTGAGAACCCACAGCACAGGGGTTTACCACTTATATCTCCTGGTGTAGACAAGGAGCTTAGAATATCTAGTGGCTGCCACCTCCTCTGACTCAGCACATGATCAGAATAAGGCTGGAAACATTGCTAAGACCTCACTAGAGGCAACAGCTGATGATGGACACTGTCCTGAGGCTGGAAGTCCCCAGTACCAAGCACAAGGGGCACATGCAACACTGGTCTACACCCAGTGCATGTAATCTTGCTCCAAGCAGGAGGTCAGATGATTCACTTCGGCTGATGATGACCTGGGCTTTTTCTACGATGTTCTTGCCTAGAACACAATCCTTGAAGAGAAAGTCAGTAGGCTGCAAAACTACTTGACCAACTCTCACAAGGAGAAGACCATCTGCCTCTACCAACCCACAGATGGCACCTTCACTTGAAGGTTTCCCAAACACCGAGCCACTCCAAACTCAACCACCTGCCTCTGCTTCAGGCCCTATTTCTCAGGAACAGAACCCTCCTGAGCAATAGGTGCTGTACTTCAAAATTCCCTCCCTCTCATCACACCCATAATCACTAATATTGTGACTAAAGCCATTGATGAGAGGCTTTCCACAACTTACAACCCTTGATTGATGCTGATGTACAAAAGACTCTTTCTACGGTACAACCCCTTCCTCCAATGCATCCAAAAGGGGGAGAGTACTGCAGTGAAAGAAAAGAAGAGGAAAGAACAGAGGAAAAGAAGGAAGAGAAGCAAGCCCAAGAGGAGGAGAAAGAAAAGCAACCTCTGCTCACTTACAAGCGAAAGAAAAGTGCTGATGCATACTGCTGATGACAAATCCTTGGAGGAGCTGGTAAAAGAAGCTGACACCACACACAACCGATCCATGGATAAAATAATTGAACAACTCTTCAGGCAAGGGTTTGATACAGCCACATTGGATAGTGAGATCAGAAGGTTGGAAGTCCAAGAGATTCAGACCCGATGGGCTGGGTATGATGCTCTGGAAAAAGAGAGATTGGAAATAATGATCCGCTTTATTGCAAAATACTTAGGAAGATCGTTAATGGAGATTCGTGCGTGGACCAGGGACAGCATTCTGGCTATAGCCACCAGAATCTGTCTGTCTGAGCAATTCAACAAAGGGATTATTGTGGAAGCCCTTGATGAGGCTGGGGCTGGTAAAAGGTTAGAGATGGCTAAACTCACAAAGGCGAAACTACTACAAAGATGCTGGATCAACCTTCCCTTCCACCCACTCAAACAGAGCCTATCCCTCAAATCTCCCAACCAATCTCTAAGCCAAAATCAAACATCCTCATTCTTCAAACCACCAATTCCTTCACCAACCCAACCATCATCCAGTGATGCACCTAGAAGAGGAGAAGGGTGCTGAGGATGGAAGAAGAAGAAGAAGAGGAGGATGAGGATGATAGTCTGCCACTCTCTGCTGTTCTAAAGCTACCAAAACCCCGAAGTCAACCCATGATCACACTGACTCTCAAAGGGAAATGGTCAGAGTCAAGATAGAGAAGAAGAACAGCAGAAACAGCACGATGAGCAACTGTTGAAGATGGTTGACAGGAATTTCCTTAGTCATCATCTATTCAAGCCATGAAAGGGCATGCTCAAAGGCTGTACACTCTCAGGCACACTTTTCAGTATCAGAAGGAGAGAGTGAGAGTATGGCCGACCCCAGGGTGAGTTCTAGAATCCATAAAAGAACTATTCCACACAGATACAGTGGCCAGGTACGAAAAACAATAGATTCTACCATCATGTTGGCCATTGTAGTCTCACCTTGGGAATCATTGATGATTCAAGAAAGCTCACCAAGCAAAGAAGACCCCTCAAGCTTTACTAGAAAACAAGATGATAAAGAAGGGGTTGCTATATAAAAAGCTTGAAGACATCCAGATGAATGAGCTCCAGTTACTCCTTGAAGGCAACCATCCTGATGATTTGTATATAGGGAGGTAACTACGGTGGAGCTGAAAAATGGCAGGACCATGAAGTACTTACAGAGTACTATGGTCCAGAGTTCTTCTTCGAAGAGAGTAGAAGAACTCTCTCAGGAGGAACAAGTTGTTCTCCTTGAGGCCTATGTTCGAGAGTCATACAGACTCATTATGGGGAAGTAAATCTCATGAATGGGATAACAACTCTGTGTCCAGTTCCCCAAAACAGAGTTCCTATTCATACCCTGCCAAACAAATATCTGAGATTTCTTCCCAGGCCGGAGCTTACATGGGTCATCTTCTCTACTGACCAAGAAGGAAAAAGACCAACACTTTGCCAACAATAAGTGGGATAATAAATAATTTAGAGGTTTTGGCTGCATTGGTTCAGGGGGAGTTTGTTGGACCAAAAGAACCAATGAGCCATGATCAGAAAACCTCTAAGTCCCACATGGTATCACAACAACTACTGAAAGCCTCATCAGCAGTTTGACAAGTGCTGAAGACTTCAACAGCTGAAGATCAAGTGCTGAAGACTTTAACAGCTGAAGAACTAAAGTGCTGAAGTACAACAGCTGAAGAACACAAGTGCTGAAGCTGAAAGACCAAAGTACTGAAGTACAACAGCTGAAGAGTTTACAAGTGCTGAAGATCAACAACTGATGTACAAAGTCTGAAGACAAAGACTGAAGACATCAGCTGATGATATCTACTGAAATCATCAGCTGATGAACACTGAAGGTCAAAGTCTGAAGATCAAGTACTGAAGCCTCAGTAGTTTGTCACAACTGCTGAAGAGTACTTCTTCAGTAGTTGTGATATCAGTAGTTTTATTTTTCTAGTTTCAGTAGTTTTTGTTTCAGTAGTTTTGTAAAACGACTGAAGAGCTTGTTCTTCAGTCGTTGTAGTTTCAGTATTTCTAATGAGTTTTTATATTCTGTACTTAACACTCTGATATGTTCTCAGTAGTTGTGAACATTTCAGTAGTTTGTTAAGAGTTAGTTATTTTTGTATTAGATCTGCCAGTTGTCACTTTCCCGTGATAACAGCAGCGAGTGCACTCTATATAAGGAGTGTCAACCTATTGTAATGAATGTATGAGAATGATTTGAATGATTTGATTAGAAACATTCCATATCTATAAACATTCCTTGAATCAGAAATATTTCTCGCTATAACCGTATGTGCTCTTAATGCATACAAGCATCGACTTCTTGCTACAATTTGTCTAATTCCTATTCTTATTCCGCTGCCTTGAACTCTAATACATCAAACTTGTGATCGCTGATCTTGTCATAATGATATCAACGCTTTAATGGGTGCTCAACACTCAGGACCCCAAACCTTAGCAGTACTTGATTTGTTACCAGTAGCCATCTTGTTCTTATGGGCCATACATCACATTTCCTGAGACTCTAAGGTCTCATTGAGTTCAACCAAGTTCATTTCAAGACAGTTGTGCCTTTGTCTCAGGAAATGGGCATTCCGTGACTTTCAGTTTTGCTTGATGATCTAGAATGTTTCAGCCAAGATGATGTGGTATATGTGGACATTGTTCAACAAATGGCTTTGTTAACTTATAGAGCAAAGAAGTTCCTCAAAAGAATTGGAAGTTAGTTTCCCCAAAACCCAACTAACAACAAGTTTGGGTTTGACAAGACAAAGGATAAATGTTACAACTATAACAACTTGGTCAGTTTTCTAGGAAATGCAAGGCTTTTAAATCAAATCCGGGAACGTCACATGCCTCCACACATCCCTTTACACCTAAAACAATCGGGAAGTCAACTGTGTTGGAGCATATATTGTCATATATAGTATGTATATCGCCTTAAGAATAGTCTAGGCTTAATGTAATACACCTGATATGTTGCAAACACATGAAACTGAGTTATTCGTAGGAGCATATGCGAATGAGACTCAGTCGTATGACTGAGCCATGCTAATGGACCAGTCGTGCGACTGAGAGATGCTATTGGGCCATTCGTTACATTGAACCATAAGTATAGTCCAGTCGTACGATTGAACCATACACATGGTCCAATCATACGAATGGGCCCAGTCACATCTAATATGGTCTAAGGCCTACAAATACCAGTTTCATTGTATAGAGAGGTAAGGTTTTTGAGAGTGTGCCCAGGGCCTTCGTTCTGTCAGATTAGAGGGGAGATGATGCTCGATCCCCTTGCCAAGAGTCTTGATTTTTTATGTTTAACGAGCATGTAATTATTAGGTTTTATCATGAAACCATTCTATTATGTTCGTTCTATTGTTTGTCTCTTGGTTTTCTTTCCTTCCGTCAAGAACATGCTCGGATGTCAATCGATCTAGCGACCTCACAATGGTATCAGAGCCAGGTTCCTGGTAGAATGATCTAACAATCATTCTAGTAACCCGAGCTCTTGATTTCTGGATTTATTTCATGTTCTTTGACGTTAAAGCCACTTCATGTTCTTCGTGTTTCGCTCAGATCTTGTTATGTGTGTTGTTTCTTGGTTAAAATCGAACTCAGAACCACGTACTTATCACCCTTTTGAATCTTATGATGCTTATTTTGGTTTAGTTCATGTAAAATTCATCAGATTAGGGTTTTTGGTATTCATGGCGGCTGTAGATTTGAAAATCTATGTGCAGATCCGCTCATGCGACTGGTCCATTCTAATGGACCATTCATACAACTGCACCATGCTAATGGACCATTCATACGACTGGACCATGCTAATTGACCATTCGTACGACTAGACCATGCTAATGGACCATTCGTACGACTAGACCATGCTAATGGACCATTCGTACGACTAGACCATGCTAATGGACCATTCGTACGACTGGACCATGAGACTGGACTAGTCTTATGTCCAGTCATGCTACTGGACCCGTCTTATGTTCAGTCATGCTACTGGACCAATCTTATGTGCTGTCATGATACTGGACCAGACTTATGACCAGTCGCACAAATACTTCATTCGTATCATCCATTCACACGAATGTGATATTTGTCCTGCATTTCATACGAATGAACGGTGTTCCAGACCAAAAAAAAATTCTGGAAATGCCTCTTGCCCAGATTTGAGGATGAGCGAGCATATTCACTCTAAGGTTCTTTTGTCAAATAAGTTCGATGGATCCCATTATTCTTTGGACTTCCAGAATAGATGAATGTAGTTAGAACACAAAAGGGAGAATAGAAGATGTCAGCAGTTAGTGCTGATTTTGTGGGGTAGTCAGGAGCATCTGACTATTTATGGGCCAATGAAGTTATATTTATCCGTATAGAGAGGACTCTGATTCTTATGAGGAATCCATGTATAGAGAAATTGAAGACGCAATCAGAACGTGATGATATGAGCTAGTTTATGATGATGTATATGAGTGTATGCTGATTTGATTAAGATTGTCAGCTGTGGACTGGAACCTTCTACGTTTTGCCCAAAACACCGTATGAAGATGTCAGGAGAGCATAATGTTTATATATTGGGATATGGTGAATTTGAGAGGGAATTTCTGCAGGTGTTAATGTTAATCAGGTTAGCTTGTGTGAAGATTGGAGCAATGGAAAACTGTTCATGTCATTATTTGGAAAAATCAGTCATATGAGAATCTTGCTGCTATGATGGTGTTCTACAAAGTAAACAAAAGCTATTGTGCCTAATTTCATTTTCAGGAATACTGTAGCAACGTGACGGATCAGCAACGTTGCTGATATGTTTTTTGGTTTGATTCTATTAGCAACCAGAGCAAAGATTAACTGAAGATTGTAAGAGGTGTTATCTACTATTCGCAAGCAACATCCAAGAGGGAATTTGTTGGAGCATATATTGTCATATATAGAGTGTCCGTCGCTTGACGAATAGTCTAGGCGTAATGTAATACACCTTATATGTTGTAAACACATGAAACTGAGTCATTCGCAGAAGCATATGCAAATGAGACTCAGTCGTACGACTGAGCCATGCTAATGGACCAATCATGCGACTGAAAAATGCTATTGGGCCATTCGTAAGACTTAACCATAAGTATGGTCTAGTCGTACAATTAAACCATACGCATGGTCCAATCGTACGAATAGGCCCAGTCGCATCTGATATGGGGAGGCCTATAAATACTAGTTTCATTGTACATAGAGGTAAGGTTTTTGAGAGTGTACCTGGGGCCTAGGTGCTACCTGATGAGAGGGGAGATCATGCTCAATCTCCCCTTGGCAAGAGTCTTGATTCTTATGTTTAATGAGCTTGTAATCATTAGGTTTTATCAATGAAACAATTCTATTATTATTCGTTCTATTGTTTGTCTCTTGGTTTTCTTTCCTTCCGTCAAGAACACACTCGGATGTCAACCGATCTAGCGACTTCACAAACTGAAACAATTGTTGTGGCTCAAGAAGTTGACTAGAGCTTCATGGCACAGGATATGACTCTTGCTCAAGCATTGGTGGTTGGAACTGATGACAGCAAGGTATATGAACACATCTGTACTCCAGCGTGTATTGCTAAGATTAAGTTATATAAGGACTACAATAATAAAATTAAATCTGATATTAAGTTTTTAAACATTTTAAAATCTGATTTTAATGGGCTTAATTTGACTATAAAAAGAAAATTGAAGAGTTAGAGAAAACTATGTCCTTGTTAAAACATGAAGATACCAACTACAATACTCAAATCAAAGATTTAATATCCAAATTGACTGAGTCTCAAGCCTAGCCTGTCACAGCTGAGGCTCAAGCCATGAAGCATGCCATCTCTAAGCAAAACTTCCAAGCAATTATTGCATCATCCTCTCACTCAAAACTTTGTTCTCAAAACAAAGGTGGGTTGGGAATCAATGAAATTGCTCCACCCACTCTTATGAATCTATTAGACAACCAGATGTTGGAATAAAGAGCAAGTTGTTCCATCTGGTGACCCACCTTCCCATGAGTTAAAGAGTGATGCAACTATGGAGACCATCACAGGGAAGAACCAGGTAAACCAAACTCTCTCACCGGTGATGATCAATCCTTAACTACCAAAGCGAGAAGAAACCGGGCTATGGCAGCCAGAAAAATTTACAAGAAAGTGGTTGAGTCTAAGCTAAAGATAGACCCAAAATAAAAAAAGGTGTATTTGTTTCAGTAGGATTCATGGCGGTTGGAAACTCAGATCCTAGATAGGTGTGTAGTACTAGCACACCTATCCTGCAAATGGATCAAAGATAAGGGAAGGCTATTGATGAAGACAAGAAAAACAAGAACCAACAGTCCTCAAGTTCCCAAAAGATTAACATTGCATGCATAGTGTGTGGTTTGCAAAACCATATGGCCAAAGATTGTTATTACAATCTTGCTAGTACACATTATGCAAAAATGTTAAGAAAGAAGGAGTAAGGGAGGGTTTCACATTTGGACCTTATCACAAGGTTCAAGTGATGAAAAAGGGAAAGCTTGTTTCTAAAGTAAAGTTCCTTCAAAAGAAACTCCTTCCGAGGGAAAATAACTTTGGAAGTAGAGCCAAGAAAAATTAGAAGAACAAGAGAGTTCCCTTGAAACCTTCCATGAAGAGACTGATTCAGAAGAATAGTTGGTGAAGGCTTCTTCTGAAAAGAAAGAAGCTTCGAAAGAATGCCATGTTGATCAGGCTTCCACAAGCTCATCTACAATGATCAACCAAGGGATGGAATGGAAGATCAAAGAAGATGTTGCAACCCAAATGTCTTTTTCACAAACACTCATTGCACCCATGCATAACTTTGGTTCAATAAAATCCTTATCATTAGAAAAGCCCAAGACCAACAAAGCTTGGGTTTCAAATAAAAACAAAATTTCTTCACCTTACATGTAGGGACATCCATATGAAAAGAATATTAATGTGTGGATTATAGACAGGAATACATGAGGCACATGACTAGGAACATATTCTCCATTCAATAATTTCAACATTTTGACGAGGGTCTATTCAATTTGGAGGTGAGGCTGGAGGATACATGTTGGACCAAAAGAACCAATGAGCCACATCAGAAAACCTCTAAGTCCCACATGATATCACAACAACTGCTGAAGGCTTCATCAACAGTTTGACAAGTGCTGAAGACTTCAACAGCTAAAGATCAAGTACTGAAGACTAAAGTGCTGAAGCTTAACAGCTGAAGAACACAAGTGCTGAAGCTGAAGACTAAAGTGCTGAAGTCCAACAGCTGAAGAACACAAGTGCTGAAGCTGAAGACCAAAGTACTAAAGGTCAACAGCTGAAGAATACAAGTGCTGAAGCTGAAGACCAAAATACTGAAGTTCAACAGCTGAAGAGTCCATAAGTGCTGAAGATCAACAACTGATGTACAAAGTCTGAAGACAAAGACTGAAGACATCAGCTGATGACATCTACTGAAGTCATCAGCTGATGAAACGTCTGAAGTTCAAGTCTGAAGACCAAGTGCTGAAGTTTCAGTAGTTTGTCACAACAGCTGATGACTACTTCTTCAGTAGTTGTGTTTATCAGTAGTTTTATGTTTTTACTTTCAGTAGTTTTGTAAAACGACTGAAGAGCTTGTTTTTCAGTCGTTGTAGTTTCAGTAGTTTCTTATCAGTAGTTTTGTAATAAGTAAACACTTGTTTTCTTGTAAGAAGATGTCAGCTGCTTGACATCTTCAGTAGTTTTAGTGTTTCAGTAGTTTGTTAAATAACGGTTAGATGTCACTGTCAAGTGGCATCAGCCTACGTCATCTTTCCTTATATAAGGAAGAATGACCTAAATTGTAATTTTGCGAAAGCCATGCCAAAGCGTGTGATTGAATGAAATATTCCTTTTGCAGAAACTTTCTCTCTCTATAACTAATTCTGTTCATTGCTATATCTTGGTATTCTTTCTCGAATTGTGCTAGTTGGTACTCTATTCCGCTGCTGAAATCATTCGAATCGATCAAACTAGATGCTGAGATCCTATCAAATGGTATCAGAGCAGGTTAATCATTGATCGATCTAACAATTGATCATTGAAACTGCTCATTTGCTCTAAGTTTGATCGAACTAGCAAATTCGCACGAATCTGTTATAGAGATTGAAGTTCTGTCGCTTTTGGCTATTTTAATTGAGGTTCTTAGTGGTTTTAAGCTAAATTTGTTTTGCTTATCTTGAATTTGTCTGAATTTTCGAAAATGACTACACCTTCTAATGATCCACACAATACTGGTTCCTCAACCAAGCCTCTGATGCTGGTTAGGAATGAGTATAACATTTGGCAACGAAGAATGCTCCATCACCTGTCTGTCAATAGTTCAGGTTGTTGGACATCCATGGTACATGGACCACATAAGCCAATGTGAATCATCCAGAATCAAATCAGTTGATTCCGAAGAAGAAGGAACAATACTCTGATGAGGACAAGAAGTTGTTTGAGATTGATGCTAAAGCCCATGGAATTCTGGCCATGGCACTGCCTAATGAAATCTATTCGGGCTTATGCATCATGAAACTGCTCATGACCTTTGGAATGCACTGAAAGACAATTTGGTGGCACTGATGAGGTCTTAGCAAACACAGGGAAATCCTCGCCCAACAGTATGAGACTTTTGCTCATAGAAGGGTGAGACTCTGACTCAGCAGTTTAAGCGTTTTTCATGTTTAATCTCTGAGTTGAAAATGGTTAAACATGATTATACCAAAAGCCAAATGAACCACAGATTCTCATATCACTGCTTGAGTGATGGGACACATATACAATTGTCCTACGCTCCAGTGCAAATCTGGATAGTCTATCTCTCACCCAACTTCATGGGAAACTGCTTACATTCGAAAGAGAGATAAAGCAAAAAAGGAAACTGGCTTCATCTGGTAAGCTCACTGAAGACTTTGTACCAGGCAACACTGCCTTGGTTGGTCATGAGTCAGAATATGCTTCATCTGAATGCCAGTATGATGAGTATATTGATTTCTCTTCAAAACCTTCTGATTCTGCATTTGTGAGTGTTGATAGTCAGTTTACTGGGTGTAATAATGACAATCTATGCTTCATCATGGATGATCTCAAGGGGATTACTGATGATGACTTAGAAGAGATGGATATTTTGAGCCAAATGGCCTTAATAAATATCAAATCTTAGAAGTTCTACAAAAGAACTGGAAGAAAGTTCCCAGGACTCTCTAGCAAAACCAAAGTTGGTTTTGACAAGAGTAAGTTGAGGTGTAACAAATGCCATGTCTGGTCATGAACAACTGTTCACAGGTGCTGGTCAACATGGTGGTGACAGTCCTTTTGGGAATCTGGCACTTATGGCTCTGGAGTTTGCAGATGGATCATCCTCAAATGCCTCTCCATCACAGGTATCCTCTGAGGCTAAGGCCAAATTATGTTCTGAAACATGCATAGCAGTATTTGCCTCTATTAGAGAAGCAAATGTAGCTTTAGTTAATAAGAACATAGAGCTAGAAAAGATCATTTCCAAAAGAAAAGCTGAGTTTGAGTCTATGCTTAAATAGAAAAATGATGAGATTTATAAACTTAAATGCCAAATCACTGATGATAAGGCTAGGGAAGAGGTACTTTTAGAAAAGTACAAAGACCTCAAAGAAACCCTTGCAGTCACCCAAGTAGAGTGTGATCGATGGGTACAATCATGCAAAGGTTTTGAAATGCAATCAGCTTCCAATGTGAAGTTTGGCATTGGTTATAATCACACTACTCCTCCTACAGATTTTGCTTCAAGAGCAGAAGTGAAATCTGATGGAGAAAGCAATAACCAATCCACCTCATCATGTGATTCACTTTCTGATAGAGCACCATCAGAAGTTGAAGTTAGTGTTATTCCCTCGTTGAACCTTTCAGCTGATCTTGATGGTTCAAATACTGACACTCACATGATCAAAGAGTTGATCAACTCAGGAGTTTATTTCTGGAAGTCCTGAAAGGACTGGAGAGTAAGATTTAACAACTGAAGTTCAAACTCCAACTACTGTCAGCACTAAAGAGAAGAAAACTGAGAGTAGAAAGGGTTTGAAAACTACTAAAGAGGAAGTCAAGAAAGCAAATAGTGCTTCCAAAGTGCTGAAGAACAAGTCTTCAGTAGTTTCATTGTCTTTAGTTGATGATCAACATAAGATGAAGAAGAAACCATGTGAAATATGTGGTTTGTTCAATCATCTTACAGATGATTGTTGGTACAAAAGAGGATCCAAACTCAAACATAAAGAGGAAATTAAAGAGAAAATGGTTAAAATGAAAACTGAGTTTGAAGCCACATTTGTACCAGCAACATCAAATCCTGTAACCCTTAAGTCCAAAAAAAAATCCAAAAAGGAAGGGGTTAAACAGGTAACAGCTGAGATTGCTAAAAGAAGAAGGTGCAACATAGGAACTTATCAAACTCAATGCCATGTGTCTGGAGAGCTGAAAGCTTTATCACAAAATCAGACACAGCTGGTTATGATGGTTCAACATCTATGGGGGAAGAGTTAACCAATTAGATGTTCCTATGTTAAAGCCACAGAAAAGGAGGTCCAAGCTAAAGGATTCCTCTTCTTCACCATCTTCTTCCTCTCAGGCTGTTGTTTCCAACAAACATGTTAGTTTACCGTCTGTTGATGAGAACAGGCACAAAACCAAAAAGGTTTGGGTCTCAAAATCTAACTAATTTGTTGTGTTCTGTAGGGTTCTTCAACATGCCACAGAGGCATCTGGTATGTAGACAGTGGAGGATCCATGCATATGACAGGAAACAGATCACTTCTTAATGACTACTCTCAAGGAAGGAAGGGGTTTGTGTCATTTGGCAATGATGCAAAGGGTTACATCATCGGCAAAGGCTTTGTTTCCAATGGGGAAATAAAGTTTGATGATGTTAACCATGTGGAAAATCTCAAGTACAACCTCTTGAGTGTCAGTCAAATGTGTGACAAAGGCCATGTTACTCTTTTCACCAGTCAGAACTGTCGGATTCTGTCATCCAAAGTTCTAAGTTTGATTGATAAGGTGTTGGATGAATACACTCTCCTGAAGGCCAACAGCACAGGAAGAGTGTATGCCTTAGATCTTTCCAAGAAAATAGATCTCAAAGGACATCCTTGCCTATTTTCCAAGGCTTCCCCTCAAGAATCTACTCTATGGCATAGAAGGCTGGATCATGTTAATCTCAAAAACATAAATCAGCTGATAAACCATGGTTTAGTAAGGGGACTGCCTATGAAGGAGTTCAAATGTGAAGATAACTGCACTGCTTGTATAAAAGGAAAACAACACAAAGCTTCATTTCCCTCCATAGAAGAACCTAAGTCCACTGCCTGCTTACAGCTTCTTCACATGGATATCTTTGGTCCTGTGAGAGTGATGAGTATGGCTAAGAAGAAATACTGTCTGGTAATTGTGGATGATTACTCCAGATTTGTATGGACTTTCTTCTTGCCTTCAAAGGATGAGGCAGCTCAGAAGATTATCAACTTTGTGTTGTATGTTGAGAAGCAGTATTCCCTCTCAATCAAGTGTATTAGAAGTGATAATGGAACAGAATTCAGAAACAATACACTTGATGAGTTTTACCTCTCAAAGGGAATCAAGAGGCAGTTTAGCATTCCAAGAACTCCTGAACAAAATGGAGTAGTGGAGAGAAAGAACAGGACCCTTATTGAAGCTGCAAGGTCCATGTTGGCTGATTCTGGACTGCCAATGACTTTTTGGGTTGAAGCTGTCATACAGCTTGCTATTTACAGAATAGAGTTCTAGTAAATCAGACGGTTGATGAAGAAGGAGGTTGATTGGCCCTTCATATTTTCTATTCTTCAGAGCTTTTGGGTGTCCTTGTTTCATTCTCAACACACGAGATCAACTCCAAAAATTTGATCCTAAGGTGGATGCAGGGTACTTTGTTGGTTATTCATCAACTTGCAAAGCATACAGAGTCTTTAACTGTAGAACAAAGATGGTTGAAGAGACTCTACATGTAAGTTTAATGAATCTCCAAAGGACAAGATTCCACAAAGCCCTGTGGAGCTATATGATTTGGACATACTGCAATATGTTCCTTATCAAACTCCTGTTGTTGCTCCTGTCAACAGTTCACCACCTGGTGGTACTGCTGGTGCTGATGATGATGATGATAGCAGTTACTCACTTCTACAGGTTTAGTGACCAACTGCCTGTGTCCTCTAAACCTGATGCTCCTGTAGCTTCAGTAGCTTCATCCACAAAGTGCTAATGAGACTTCTGCATCTTCAACTTCATCTGAGTTGCCACCATCTACATGGTTTCAAGAGTCTACATCAACATCTGTTGCTGCTGAAGGTTCTACAAACACTTGCACTGATCTCATTTTTATCAGAGAGATGAGAATCACCCAATGTCTCAAATCATTGGTGATATCAATGCTGGAGTTTCAA
The DNA here is from genome assembly GCA_025506515.1 of Flaveria trinervia. Taxonomy (NCBI): domain Eukaryota; kingdom Viridiplantae; phylum Streptophyta; class Magnoliopsida; order Asterales; family Asteraceae; genus Flaveria; species Flaveria trinervia. Next base: position 38,716,740 of record CM046451.1, read on the forward strand.
CCAGAAGTCAATTGTCCAATTTCTGCTTCTATGCTCTCTTCATGTCAGCTAAGCCAAAGAATTATCATGTTGCACTTAAAGACAATGGCTGGGTTGAAGCAATGCAGCTTGAGCTTCTTCAACTCAAAAAGCAGCAAGTGTGGGAGCTTGTTCCTCTTCCCCCAGGTAAGTGTGCAATAGGCACTAAATGGGTGTTTAGGAATAAAACAGATGAAAATGGGCTTATTGTTAAGAACAAGGCCAGACTGGTTGTTCAGGGGTTTGCACAAGAAGAAGGTATTGATTATGATGAAACCTTTGCCCCTGTAGCCAGACTGGAGGCAATTAGATTGTTCTTAGCCTATGCTGCACTCCACAATCTTAAAGTTTTTCAAATGGATGTTAAAAGTGCATTTTTATATGGTAAAATAAAAGAAGAAGTTTATGTGTGTCAACCACCAGGTTTGAGGATAATAAACACCAGAATGGGTATACAAGCTTGATAAGGCTCTTTATGGGTTGAAACAAGCTCCTAGAGCCTGGTATGAGACATTATCTAACTTTCTTCTACAAAATAATTTCACTAGAGGCTCCATAGATAAAACTTATTTATTAAGAAGGTGGATCAGCATAAGCTACTTGTTCAAATTTATGTTGATGATATTATATTTGCATCCTCTGATCCCCAGTTGTGTGATGATTTTACAAAATTAATGCAAAGGAAGTTTGAAATGAGTGCAATGGGAGAATTACAGTTCTTTCTAGGCTTGCAAATCAAACAAAAAGCTGATGGAATTTTCATTCATCAGTCTAAATATACAAAGATATTTTAAATAAGTTTGATTTACAAAACTGTAAGCCCTGTTCTACTCCCATGTGCAACACCACACAATTGGATATTGATCAGAAAGGTAACGCTGTTGATGAAACGCTTTACAGATGTATGATTGGGTCCTTGATGTATTTAATAGATTCTAGACCAGATATTATGTTTGCTACATGTGTTTGTGCTAGATTTCAGGCTGCACCTAAAGAGTCTCATCTGATTGCAGTCAAGAGGATCTTTAGATATTTGCAAGGTACACAATCTCTAGGTTTATGGTATTCCACTGGGCACTCTTGCAAATTAGTTGCTTTCTCTGATAGTGACTATGCAGGGTGTAAGTTAACCAGGAAATCAACTTCTGGTGGATGTCAATTCCTAGGCAACTGTTTGATTTCTTGGCAGAGTAAGAAACAAACATCTGTTGCTACATCCACTACTGAAGCCGAGTACATTGCTGCTGCAAGTTGTACATCCCAAGTACTCTGGCTTCAGAATCAACTTTTGGATTATGGCATTACAGAGACTAAGACTCCGTTATTAATGGATAGTGCTTCAGCTCTTTGCATTGTCAAAAATCCAGTCCAGCACTCTAGGACCAAACATATAGAAATTAGACATCATTTTATAAGAGATTGTTTTGAAAAGGGTCTAATTAATCCTATGTTTGTGCCTAGTGCTGATGAGCTTGCAGACATTTTTACTAAGCCTTTGGATAGTTCAACTTTCCACAACCTGGTGTTAAGGCTTGGTATGCTGCAGCTAGAATAAGTGACAACTACTGATGATCTCAGTAATAAGTACTGATGATCATTGGTAACCATGTCACATATAAGTACTGATGAGTTCTTTACCCTCAGTAGTTTTTATAACTACTGAAGGCTAAATGCCTCACAAGTACTGAAGTACTTTATCTATCTAAACTACTGATGTAGTTACAACTATGATGTAGTTACAACTACTGAAATAAGTAAAAACAAATAAGTACTGACGTCCTATGAAACACCTGAAAAGCAGATGAAAAGTCTGATGAGTAAGTGTTGAGGACAGTATGAAACAGCTGAAAAGCTAAGAATTGACAAAACAGCTGATGAGTAATTTCTTCAGTTGTTTCTACAACTGCTGTTTCTAAACAACTGAAGCAAGACCACAGTCTTCAGTAGTTTCACAACTACTAATAACTAATACCAAGTCTTCAGTTGTTTACAACAACTGATGGCAAAAACTGTCTTAGTAGTTTCACAACTACTGATGACAAACACCAAGTCCTCAGTTGTTTACATCATATGTAGTCAAAACCACGACCTTCAGTAGTTTCATAAATACTGATGGTTAACACCAAGACTTCAGCTGTTTCTACTTCTGATGGTCAAAACCAAGTCTTCATTTGTTTTATAACACCTGATGACAACACCACCGCTGTCAGTCGTTTTAAACCTCTGAAGGTTAATAGCACGTCATCAGTAGTTTCAAACAGCTGATGACCACACCAAAACCTTCAGTAGTTTTCTTTCAGCCTTTTCCTATCCCAACCCTATAAATACCTGTCTTCTTCTCAAACGTTCCATTAGCTGTTCTTCTGACCTTCATACTCTCAAAAATGGCAACCATGAGTCTAAAACCCAGACATAATTGCGTCACCTACCTCACGAAATCGGCCTTCTGACAAAGTTTGATCACGCCATAGACCTAATGGTTGATTCTCAGTATAGTACTGCTCTGCTCTTAAACTCGACCATCTACCCAGAGTCACTAAGTCAGTTTTGGTCCAATGCCTACGTTCACACTGATGTGCCTTCCGGCCAAATTTCTGTTCGGTCATTGGTCAACAAAAACAAGTAGAGGTTACACCTGATAGCATTCGTCGAGTGCTAAATTTACAAGATGCTACTGCTGTGACTGAGTACCCGAAGGGCACAACTGATATGTCCTTCATCAACAATGGGTACGACAGAAATCTTCGAGCTGCTACCATACTGAAGAAGAACTTCCCTGATGCTGAAAGACTGATATTTCATATGGTGAATGTTTGCTTAGCCTCGAAGACATCCTCATGGGATCAAATGTCTTCCCGGTGGCAACAGGTATTATATTCAATTCTAGAACACCAACCTTTAAATTTTTCACAAATTGTGTTTCTAGAAATCAAAGATCTGGCACAGAAACTTGTAAAACAGATGGCTATTATATCCCAGGTTTCTGATGGCCATAATTTTAAATGAATTACAAACTGATGGCCTTGTTGGCCTTGGAGTCCCTGCACCAGCTGTTCTAGCTGAGGTATACTCCAGGCATAACTCCGACCAATCTCTCAAAGAAGCTGCCCGTTTGCTCAAACCCAAGCAAAGGGAACCCACAGCTTCAACTGCCAGACAAAGTCCCCACCAAGCCAAAATCCAAACCCAAACAAGCTAATCAGGGAGATGAGTCCCCTGATGATGCTCCTGTACCACCCAAACAGGATAAACCTACTGGTTCAAACCTCCAGTAGTGTTAAAGACTCAACCAGCAACAGTCGCACAGGTATCCTCTCAAAAGGATCCTGTTGCAACCACTTCAGGGGAAACCACATTACTGAGACCTCTCTCACTTGAGGAGGTTATCATTGAAGAGCATCCCTCTCCCCGGATGCAATCAGCTTCTATCCCCTCTCCCCATGCAAATGCCCCCCAAAGTCCAACCATTATAATTGCTAATATGCTGACTCAGCTGCATGCCTCTCCTCCTCCCCTACAACCACCAACAAAGGGGAGAACAACAACAATTGAGGAAGAGGATACACATGCTTCTGACAACCCACGGCACCAGGGTTTAAATGTTCTATCTCCTCGTGTGGATATGGAGATTATAACATCTTGTGAGGCTGCCACCTCTTCTGAATCAGCATATGATCAGACTGAGGTTGGTAACATAACTAAGACCTCACCAGAGGCAACAGCTGATGAAGGACAAAGTCCTGAGGCTGGAAGTCCCTAGTTCCAAGACAAAGGGGCACATGCTACATCTGGTCTACACCCAGTGCATAACATCCTGCTACAAGCAGGAGGTCAGGTGATTCAGCATCTGCTGATGATGACCTGGCTTCTTTTATGATGTTCTTGCCCAGAACATAATCCTAGAGGAGGAAGTCAGTAGGCTTGAAACTACTTGACCAACTCTCTCAGGGAGAAGACCATCTGCCACCACATCAACCCAACAGATGGCACCTTCCTCTGAAGGTCACTTAAACACACAGCCACTCAAAGAATCTCAACCACCTGCCTCTGTTTCTGGCACCATTTCTCAGGACCAAAACCCCCCTGAGCAAATGGATGCTATCCCTCAAAATCCCCTATCTCTCATCACACTGCAGATAACTGAACTTGTCATTAAAACTATTGATGAGAGACTTTCTTCTGTCTTACAACCTATGGTGGAGGATGTACTGAGCCAAAACTTTCTGTTGATCAAACCCTTAAAACCAATGCACCCAAAAAGGGGGAGATTCCTGCAGTGAAAGCTAAAAGAAAGAGGATGGGGAAGGAGAAAGAGAAAGAGAAGGACAAAGAAGTGGAAATAGAGAAGGACTGTGTGTATGAGATCGAGAAAGAGAAGGAGAATGAGAATGAGAAGGGAGCTGAAAAGGAGAAAGTACATGAAAGTCAAAGGACTTTCATGTCACATATAAGTAAAAGAAAAGTGCTGAAAAAGAGAAAAACTTGAATGAAATGGTTAAAGAGGCTGATGCTGAACACAGCAGATCAAATGGACAATATCATTGATCAGCTGTTTAGGCAAGGTTTCAATACTGAAAAGCTGGACTCTGAAATAAGAAGATTAGAGATCAAAGAGATTCAACAAAGATGGGCCAACTACAGCACAATGGATAGAGAAAGACTTGAGATCATGATCAGATTTATCAGCAAATATTTTGGGAGATCATTGATCGAAATAAAATCATGGACCAGGGACAGCATCTTGGCCATAACCTCCAAGATCAGTTCGACTGAGGCATATACTAAGGGATTAGTAATAGAAGCTTTGAATGAAGCAGGAGCAGGGAGCAGGACTGAGCTAGCCAAACACTCAAAAGCCACACTCACCTCGAAAATGCTAACTCAGCCTGTCAACATTCCCTCTCCAAAACAACCACAACCACAACCCACAAAACCAACTCCCTTACCCTCAAAACCAACAGCCGATGATGCACCTAAGCAGAAGAAGAGAAAGGTGTTGAGGCTGGAAGAAGAAGATGATGATGATGAAGACAGGCTGCCAATCTCAACTGTTCTGCAGTTGCCTAAGGCCAAAGATCTCTCTCTTGCAATAACTCCAGAGCAACAAAGAGATGCAATCAAAGTGAAATTGGAAGAAGAAGAACAACACAGATTGCACGATGAAGAATTATTGAGGAGAGTAGATAAAGCATATGCAGCTACTTCCTCCATCATTAATATGAAAAAACAAGCTCAGAGGATTTATACTCTTAGACATACTTTTCAGTATGTGAAAGAAAGAGTAAGAATTTGGCGTGATCCCAGGGTGGCTCATAGAATACAAAAGAAAAATATCCCTCAGAGATACAATGGGCAAGTGAAAAAGATTGTAGATGAAGTGATCTCCTTAGCCCTTGTAGTCTCACCCTGGGAAATCATGGAAGATTTCAAAAAGGCCTACACCTCAAACATGCCCCCACAAAAGATGCTGGAGAACAGAATGATCAAAAAGGGGCTGGTGTATAAGAGGTTGAATGAGATCAGAAAGGATGAGTTACCACTGCTGTTAGAAGGTCATCATCCTGATGAATTTGCTTACAGACAGATTACAACAGTGGTACTCAAAAATGGAAAACAGGTCAAATTCCTGTCTGAGTACTATGGGCCAGAAGGATTCTTCGATGGTGAGGCAGAGGAGCTCACCATGGAGGAACAAATTGTATTTTTGGAGGCCTACACCAGGGAATCCTACAAGCTCATAGTTGGGAAGTGAGTCTCATGGATGGGGGAACAGCTCAGTGTCCAATTCCCCAATAGAGAGCTCCCATCCATACATTGCCAACCAAATCATCAGAGACTCATTCTCAGGCCAGTGCTTATATGGGTCATCTTCTCAACTGATCAAGAAGGAAAAAGACCAACCATTTTGCCAACACTAAGTGGGAAAATAAATCAATTAGAGGTTTTGGCTGCATTGGTTTAGGGGGAGTTTGTTGGACCAAAAGAACCAATGATCAGAAAACCTCTAAGTCCCACATGATATCACAACAACTGTTGAAGGCTTCATCAGCAGTTCGACAAGTGCTGAAGACTTCAACAGCTGAAGATCAAGTACTGAAGACTAAAGTGCTGAAGCTCAACAGTTGAAGAACACAAGTGCTGAAGCTGAAGACTAAAGTGCTGAAGTCCAACAGCTGAAGAACACAAGTGCTGAAGCTGAAGACCAAAGTACTAAAGGTCAACAGCTGAAGAATACAAGTGCTGAAGCTGAAGACCAAAGTACTGAAATTCAACAGCTGAAGAGTCCACAAGTGCTGAAGATCAACAACTGATGTACAAAGTCTGAAGACAAAGACTAAAGACATCAGCTGATGACATCAACTGAAGTCATCAGCTGATGAAACGTCTGAAGTTCAAGTCTGAAGACCAAGTGCTGAAGTTTCAGTAGTTTGTCACAATAGCTAAAGAGTACTTCTTCAGTAGTTGTCTTTATCAGTAGTTTTATGTTTTTACTTTCAGTAGTTTTGTAAAACGACTGAAGAGCTTGTTCTTCAGTCGTTGTAGTTTCAGTAGTTTCTTATCAGTAGTTTTGTAATAAGTAAACACTTAGCTTCTTGTAAGAAGATGTCAGCTGCTTGACATCTTCAGTAGTTTTAGTGTTTCAGTAGTTTGTTAAATAACGGTTAGATGTCACTATCAAGTGACATCAGCCTACGTCATCTTTCCTTATATAAGGAAGAATGACCTAAATTATAATTTTGCGAAAGCCATGCCAAAGTGTGTGATTGAATGAAAAATTCATTTTGCAGAAACTTTCTCTCTCTATAACTAATTCTGTTCATTGCTATATCTTTGGTATTCTTGCTCAAATTGTGCTAGTTGGTACTCTATTCCGCTGCTGAAATCATTCGAATCGATCAAACTAGATGCTGAGATCCTATCAATACATTTCTGGCAGAGGAAGTGTATCCAACGGCAAGTTAAGAGTTCACAAAGTACACTTTGTCAAACAGCTTGAACACAATCTACTGAGTGTTTCTCATTTTTGTGATCAAAAGAACTACATGTTTTTCACAAAACATGAGTGCATTATCCACAAACCAAGAATGACAATTCCTTAAGAATTGGTGCTTCTTAGATCTCCCAGGAGAGGGGATATCTATAAGCTGGATATGAACAATGCTTCCTCGTTGGGTGAAATGTCATGCTTTCTTTACAAAGTTGATGGTGATTAGTCAACATTATAGCGTAAACGAATGTGTCATGTCAATTTTAAAACCATGAATAAATTGGTTAAAAAAACTTGGTACATGGTTTGCCTAAAAAGGAATTTTTCTGAAAAGATAATTGTGTTGCATGTATGAAAGGAAAGCAACATAGAGCATCTCATAAATCCAAAGTTGTTAACTCCATCACCACTCCATTACACTTATTGCACATGGATATTTTTGGTCCCACAAGTATAGTGACCATTGAAAGGAAATCATATTGCCTTGCGATTATTGATGATTTTACTAGATTTACATGGGTACTCTTTTTAAGAACTAAAGATGAAACAACTAAAACTTTAAAACCTTATATTCTTTGAATAAAAAGTCAATTGATCAGAAGGTTAAAATAATTAGAAGTGCTCAAGGAACTGAGTTTCAGAATCAAGTTCTTCACTCATTTTGTAACTCAAAAGGGATTTCTAGATAATATAGTGCTCCTAGAACTCCTCAGCAAAATGGTATTGCTGAGAGGAGAAACATGACACTTATTGAGGCTGCTCAAACTATGTTAGCTGATTCAAAGTTGCCTCTAACATTCTGGGCAGAGGTAGTCAGCACTGCATGCTATGTGCAAAATAGACTTGTTGTAGTTAAGCCATATGGAAAAACCCCTTATGAGCAATAGAACAAGAGGCCGCCATTCATTGGTTTTCTAAGGTCTTTTAGTAGCAGGTGTACCATACTTAACACAAATGACAATTTGGAAAATTTGCTGAAAAGTCGGATATTGTTATCTTTGTTGGATATTCCTCCAACTATGTTGCTTATAGAGTTTATAATATTAAAAATAAACAATTTGAGGAATCATCCAAAATTGTTGTTAATGAACACACTACTTGTGTTAGGGGGAATGACCCTGATCATCTCATTGTTTTAGAATTCTTTCCAAACTATTCTAAACCTTCTTGTGAGAATGTTTCAGCTAGAGTAGGTACTTAAAGTGATTCTGAGGATGACCAACTATTTGACTTAACCAGACTTCTTCCAAGTTCTCCAAGAGTAGCTGAAGATCGATTTCCCACTATTGTAAGATCTCATAGTATAACTATCTCAAGACATAGTGGAGCTTCAACAAGTTCTCAGCCTAGTGACCCTCAACACTCATTCAGTGACAATACACAACACCAACGTGATGAAAGTAGCATTTTGAAGGAACATTCAACTGTTAATGCTGCTTTACAGCCAATTGATGCTGATTTTGTTTCATATTCATTCAAAGTCCTTCTTGAATGAGTTTGAAACAATAGTTGGTCCAAGTGTTCACGTTCCAAAACAAAATATGTCCAATTTGGATCTATCTTTACAACTGGATGTGATCCATAGGCTTAGGATTTACAACACTCATCTAGCTAAGAACATCATTGGGGATGTCTCTAAAGGTGTGAGAACAAGGGGACAAACTCACAATAAGAATGTTTGCTTGTACTCCTACTTCTTATCCCAGATGGAACCTAAGAAAGTAGAAGATGCCTTGAAGGATAGTAGCTGGGTTGAATCAATGCAAGAAGAATTGCGTCAAGTAAAATGACAAAAGGTTTGGAACCTATGTCCACTACCATCTGGTCAAGTACCAATAGGCAACAAATGAGTTTTCAGCAACAAGAGAGATAACAAAGGCTTGATCATCAAGAATAAGGCAAGACTGGTAGTTCAAGGATACACTCAAGAGGAAGGAATTGATTACACTAATGTCTTTGCACTAGTTGCAAGACTTGAGGTAGTGATGATCTTTCTTGCTTATGCTGCAAACAAGAATTTTATTGTCTACTAACTTGATGTCAAGTGTGCCTTTCTATATGGGGATATAGAGGGAAGTCTACGTGTGCCAGCCTCCACGATATGATGACCCACAACACCCTAACTATGTGTGTAAATTGGATAAAGCTCGCTATGGGCTGCACCAAACACCTAAGTTGTCGTATGAGACTTTGTCTCAATTTCTCCTAAAGAATGGTTACACCAGAGGTACCATTGACAAGAATTTATTCACAAAAAAGTCTGGGAAATACATCATGCTCATCCAAGTCAATGGTGATGACATCATATTTGGTTCCTCAAATGACCAAATGTGTAGAGACTTTGAGAGCATCATGATGAAGAAATTTAAAAGGAGTTCCATGGGGAAAATGGACTTTTTTTCCTTGGAATTCAAGTGAAGCAAATGAAGCAAGAGTTCTTTATCAATAAATCTAAATATTTATCTGACATTTTAGAAAGATTAGATATGAAAGATTGTAAGCCAGCTAAGACTCCTATACCCAGAAACCACAATCTTTGTCCTAACTATAAGGGGGAGGATACTGATCAACATTAGTATAGGGCAATCATTGGGTATTTGATGTTTCTCCCAACAAGTAGACCTAATATCATGTTTGCAACATGCATCTATGTAAAATATCAGGCTGCCATAAAGGTGTGTCACCTAGTTAATGCCAAGAGTATCCTTAGATACCTTAAAGGAGAACCTAAACTGGGTCACTAGTATCCAAAGAATAGCAATTTCAATCTCTATGGCTATTCTGATAGTAACTATGGTGGCTGCAATATTAACAAGAAATCAACATTAGGAGGATGTAAATTTCTTGGTGGAAGGATTATCTCATAGGAATGCAAGAAGCAATCCTATATTTTAGCATCAACTACTCAAGCTGAATACATTGCTACTGCAAGTTGATTTGCCCTACTTTTGTGGATTCAAAACTAGATGATAGACTACGGATTCAACTTCATGAGTACTCCTACCACATTGACAACAATAGTGCTATCTCCATTACTGAAAATCCAGTCAAGAACTCCAAGAAAATGCATATTAACATTAGGTATCATTACATTAGAGATATTAATGAGAAAAATCTGATTAAACTAATCAAAGTTGATTCAAATGAGTAATATGTTGATTTGTTCACCAAAATATTTGATGAAAAAAGATTCAATTTTCTTATTACAGCTATTGGGATGATAAACATTGATTAGTCTATCTCATTTGATAACCTTTTCAAAATGTGTCTTGTCTTTGTCAATTACAATCTAAGCCATGTTACAAAAGGATTTTCTTTAAAATTTCACTAAGTATAAATTCTTCTGAAGAGGAATTAACTCTCAGAAGATGTTACATATATCTTCCGATGCAAAATTCCTCCAAAGGAAATCATCTTTCCGGAAGAGTTTTAGTCTTGAAAGAAGCATTTGATAAAATATCAAATGTACTTGTGAAGCTTACAAATTTCTTCACTTCGAATGCCCCTTTTACTTTCGGAAGAAAAACATTTACCTTTGGAAGTAAGATTGGCTTCAGAAGAAAATTACCTTCGGAAATGTTTTATACTCGAAGAAATCCTTACTGTGTAACGGAAATCTTTTGGGCCGCACACTATAAAAAGGTAAAGATTTTCTAAATGATGTCAAAATATTTTTAATTGGTTTTAACCTTACCGACCTTGTCACATCACACCCTAAACCATCACTTCACCTTATCCATCCGTCATTTTAACCCATTTAAATACTTTCGACTCACCCACTTTAATATTTTTACCGATTATACTACCCAAAGCTTCCTTCATCTCCAATTCACCCAATTCAAACTCATTTCTCTGCTTCTTTCTCACAAAAATAGCACTAAACCCTTAACACAATCAAGTCACACTCTTGGATTCATTCAAGAATGTGGACTTCTCTCAAATAATCTCCTTCCTCACCCAATCAACATACTTCACAACCCTAACTGTCAACCCCACCCTGTATTCAAACCATATGGCTGAAGTTTAGGGGAATAGACAGATTATAACCCTGTACAGAGTTAGGGTTCTAAAGTCGAGCATTTGTGGTCAACAGTTGATATGCTATCAAACAACACAAAACCAACCATAGGGTGTTAATAGAAAAACAACCTTTCTTGTGCAAAAGTTGTGGATGAAAAGAGGTAGATGATGATGTTCTTGAATGTGTCTAGCCTTCAAAAGGAGGTGGCCTCAAGTAGTGATACCCATAAGCCCTTCAAACACCTTGCTTGTTAGGATGCAACACCAAAGATTACTCTTCTTTAGCTCCTCCAAAAACCCAAAATTACAGCCCCTTTTTCAGCTTCTTTGTCCGAAAATCAGCCTTGTTTTGGAGGTTCTATATTGCTTGTGTGTGTAAGAGAAAGTGTGCCTTTTGGAGAGGAGAGATGGAAGAGTGCGAGAATTTCTTCAACACGAAAGAACCAAGACTAAAAGACACTTGAAGACCCCCACCTTTGGGCGATCGAAATTATGTTCCAAAAGGAGTTTTCTCCCCATTTTGAAACTTTTATAATTTGTTCTCTTTCACCCTTAATGTATAAAATTAAAACCAATTTCAATTTTATATCATTAACACACTTTTATTTGTTATTATTTAACTAACTTAAATAATGAAATAAATAAAATCTCATGAACAAATTATCCATATAATGTTGTTCTATTACAAAGCAATAATTTAGAAAACCCATTTTCTAAATTGGTGTCAATGTTTATTTATATGATCTCATCAACAAATAAACATTTAGTGGTGTTTGTATAGCTTGTTATTGGGTATGACCCGACTTGGATCATAACGTATTATAGAGATTAATAAAGAGGCTGATGCAACCTAAACATCTTTAGTCTTTCCTGCATGTTGCACAAGTGCATTAAAGTGGAATGCCTCGGAAGTTTCACATGTGCAAGAGAAATACTCCAAGTGTGAAATCTTCCGAAGCCAAAGATGAAGTCTTCCGAAGCCTCAGAGATAAAGTCTTCCGAAGCTTCAAGTTCATGAAGACAGATTTCTTCCGAATACTTTTAGTAACATGCTTTATCTGATGTACTGTTCCATAAAGCTGGACACCTTTCCGCTGCAACTCTGCAAGTCACCAACTAACATGGTTTGGTGAAAAGGTCCATGCTTTTGGTAACTGTACATTGAGGTCTTGAGTTTGTAACTTTCTACTTTATGTACTTTATCCTTTTGTAATAGATAAGGATGTGAGCTATGGCATGTCATAGACACTAGTCAAAAGGCAATCTGCCTTTTGACTCTAAAGTTGATTTTGTGTGTGTCTAGTCAATTGTATCCAGCTGGCTTTCAAGTATAGCCGGTTGTAGGATGTTGTATAAGTATCTCATGTTCTTGTATATTTTGAATATGATTTGTAACACTTGTAATAGAACATAGAGAAGGTAATATATTACATTCTTGAAAACCAAACACTTGTGTTCTTTGTGTTCTGACTCATATATTACTTATGTTCTTAGTGTCACCACTTGGTTAATCCAGTTTACTATTTGATCTAAGTTTAGTTTATCTCCTCTTTGTGTTGTTGTGTTGTAACTCTACACCCTTCAACGATCCTGCATTTGGTATCAGAGCATTCCAGGCTCTTGATATAAGATCTCACCATCTTTAGATCCCTCACACACACAAATACTAAACTTTCAAATGGCAGCCATTTCCAAAACTGATATGGAAACTGGAACCATGAACAAGTCCCCACTGATCACTCTTGATGAGTTTGACACCTGGTGTTTAAGAATGGAAGGTTTCATCAGGTCTCTTGACTCAAGAATGTGGGAGTCTATTGAGAATGGACCTTTCATACCCAGCACACCTTCTGCTACTTGTGCTGGTATGATCCCCAAAGATGTGGCTAACTACTCTATTAAAGATAGGAATAGAGTAGAGATAGACATAAAAGCCATGACAGCTCTTCAAACTGCCCTTCCAAACTCTATGTACAGAGCTTTCAAGAAATGCAAAACAACCAAGCAGCTGTGGGATGCACTGAAACTTATGTATGAGGGTTCTTTTGAAGCCGAGGAGAATAAGAAGGATCTCTTGAAGCAGCAGTTTGAAAACTTCACCTTCAAAATAGGTGAAACCATGACTCAGCAGTACTTCAAGTATGTTGAGATTATACATACCCTAGTGGATGGAGGAGTTTATGTTGAAAACAGAGACATTGTAAGGAAGTTCATGTCCTCACTTCCTAGGCAGTGGACACACTACTGTGTGGTGATCAAGAGAACTGAAAATCTCAAAACTCTTACTCTGATAGAGTTGTATGGGATTCTCAGTGGATACCAGATGGAAATGAACATGCAAGGTTCATCTGGCAACTCCAACAATCAAATGGGTTCAAACCTACATGTGGTTGAAAGGGACAACATAGAACCCAAACATTATCTCTTATGCTACCATGACAACTCACCCAAGGGTCCTTTCATCACCTTCCGAGAGACACCAAAGGAGAACTACACTCAAGGAAGCCCATTCGAAGAGACAAGCTCTTATCAAGCTTTTGTGTCTTCTGATGAAAGTTGTGGCAACTCTTTTTTCACTCTTGAAGACCTGGACTGTATCCATCCAGATGATCTGGAATACATGGAAATAGTCTAGCAGATGGCTCTTCTCACTCACAGAGCCAAGAAGTTCTACAAGAGGACAGAAAGGAAGTTTCCAAGCAAATGCGACCAGTGGAAAGTTTGGACTGGACAAAGGAAAAGTCAAGTGTTACAACTGTACCTGATGGGCCACTTTGCCAGAGAATGTAAGGCACCTAGAACAAATGGTGGCCAAACACAATCCAGACCAAACTACACTGACAAACCTCTCCATAATGAGAAGTCAAAGCAGCAAGTTGCTGTAGCTGTTGAAGAAGGAGGCTTTGACTGGAGCTTTTAGATGGAAGATGCTTCTGCAAACCAAGCACTGATGGCAGATCATGATGAAGCCAAGGTATTGGAACATCTCTGTACTCCTGAATGCATTGCTAAAGTTAACAGGTACAAGTCCTATAACATGGAACTGAGATCTGATGTTGAGTCTTTAAACATTTTAAAATCTGATTTTAGAAAGTCTGAAAATGATTATAAGCTGAAACTAGAGGACTTAGAGAAAACTATTTCAGTTCTAAAACATGAACACATAGATTTTAGGACTCAAATTAAAGATCTCATAACCAAGATAACTGAGTGCCAGGCTAAGCTTGTGATTAGCAAAGCTAGGGCAGAAAAGAGTGTTCTTGAAGAGGAGACCTTCAAGAACATGATATCCTCATCCCTACACAATAAAGTGTGCTATCAAAATAGACAGGGACTGGGATCCAATGAGATAGCTCCTCCACACACAATCTTGTCAGTAAGATCTCCTAGGCGTGGAACTTGTGAAGGTGAGCTTCCTCTCATAGATCCCATGAGTGAGGAGGATGAAGAAGAGATAGTGAAGAATCCCTCTACAAAGAGTGAAGGGGAGGATTCCAAGAAGGGCCACTATCCTTTTGCGGAGAAAGTGAAGACTGTGATGACCAAGTCCATGAGAAAGAACTTGATCAGAAAGAGCAAAAGAAAGGCAAGGAAGGCTCAAGAGAACAAAGCTACTTTTGACTCTAAGCAGAAACAAGTTTTTATTTCTACAGGGTTTAAAGTGGTAAGGACTGAAGACATCAACCAAAAATCCTCTGCTAAGAGTTCTGGTTCTTGTTCAACTCATCTCAGCAGCAAGAAGAAGACTGATCTGCTTTGTATCACTACTGCACAGCCTGGACCATCAATCTCCAAGCACAGTCCTCAGCCCAAAAGGACTGTCTCAGCATCTGCAAAGATGAAGGTGGAGAAGGGAAGTGACCAAAGACAGTCTTACTCTCAAGACAAGGCACTTGTGAAGAAGAAGATGATTTGTGTTATGTGTGATAGCACCACTCACATTGCAAAGGATTATCCCTTCAATCCTAAAGGTACTATCCATATGGCCAAAACAAAGGCTTCAAAGAGTTCTAAGAAGATTCAAGCTTCGGAAGGAAAACCAGTTTCCTTCGGAAGTTCCAAATCTAACAAGAAGGGAAGTGGAAAATTCTCTTCGAAAGAATATTTGGTCTCGGAAGAAAGGAATTCTTCCGAAGCACTGAAGTCTGCTGTAGTGTTTGCAGAATCTTCCGAAGGTTCAGTCATCAGAACTTCTAAAACTCCAAAAGCTTCTAATGTTTTGAAGGTCAAGTCCAAGACTCCGAAGGTGGTGTGGACGTCTAAGAAAGACCAAGTGACTGAGATTTCTCGATCAAAACAGCTCAAGATCCTCTTAGTACAACCATAGGATGTATTACTGTTAAATTTCCTTCTGCAAATGAGCCCAAGACAAGCAAGGCTTGGGTTTCTAGATGTTACTAATCATTCTCTTTTGTGCAGGGACAGCTGAAGACAGATAGAAACGTCTGGATCATAGAAAGTGGCTGCTCCAGACGCATGACTGGTAATAGTCACTACTTTAGAGCTTTGAAAGGATTGATGGAGGACCTGTTGCTTTTGGAGGAGATGAAGGTGGTTACATTTCTGGAAGGGGCAAGGTCACAAATGGTAAGCTCAGCATAGAAAACGTAAACTTTGTAAGGAGCTTGGATACAATCTTTTGAGTGTATCTCAATTTTGTGATCAGAGTCATAACATGCTCTTTACTGAGCATGAGTGCATTGTTCTTAAGCCTGGTGTGGTCATTCCTCATGAGCATATCCTGCTTAGAGCCCCCAGGAAAGGAAACATGTACAAGAGGGATTTACTGAGCATGAATGCATTGTTATTAAGCCTGCTGTGTTGCATGCCTGAAAGGGAAGCAACATAAGGTATCTCACAAGCCTAAGGAAAAGAACTCAATCACTACTCCCCTACACTTGTTACATATGGATCTTTTTGGCCCCACCAGTGTAATGAATTTAGGAAGGACCTTATACTGTCTAGTGATCACAAATGACTTTACAAGATTCACTTGGGTTTTCTTCCTTAGAACTAAGGATGAGACTCCTGAGATTCTGAAAATTTCATCTTGAAGATTGAGAATCAATCTGATCACAAGGTCAAGATCATAAGATGTGATGAAGGAACCGATTTAAGAACCATATCCTTGACACATTTTGTGATGAAAAGGGTATTACAAGACAATTTAGTGCTCCCAGGACTCCTCAGCAAAATGGTATTGTTGAGAGGAGAAACAAGACACTAATTGAAGCTGCAAGAACCATGCTTTCTGACTCTAAACTACCCATCACCTTTTGGGCAGAGGCAGTCAACACTGCCTGCTATGTGCAGAACAGAGTTTTAGTAGTTAAGACTCATGGCAAAACTCCTTATGAACTTTGGCACAAGAGGAGACCTTTCATTGGTTTTCTCAGGTCATTTGGATGTCCTTGCACCATCTTGAACACCAAAGATCAAATTGCCAAGTTTGCTAAGAAATCAGATGATGGACACTTTATTGGATACTCTTCCCAAGCTAAGGCTTATAGAGTGTACAATCTTAGAACTAGAATTGTTGAGGAGTCAGCCAATATGCCTTTCAATGAACACACACCTTGGGTTACTAGTTCTAGTCTGGATTGGTTGTTTAATCTTGATTTGGTTACCAACTGTTTTAACAAATCTTGTGAGAATGTTTCAGGATCTACAGAAAATTTGAATACAGATGATCCTGATCCAAGATTTGAGCTAGGAAGATCTTCAAGACATATATCTTCAGCTCCAGTTGGAACCACTTCTGCAAATAAGGTTTCTATCAGCCCAACAATGACAAATTTAGCTGATACATCTGGTATGCCTTCAAATTCTAGCTCAGAGGCTCTATAACTAGATAAGAACACCTCAACTGTGGAAGACAACAATGGTGATGGTGACAGTGACCAAGAATTTCTTGATGCCACTAACCACACCATAGATGAGAACATCAATGATGTCACACACTGCTTGGATCAAGTTTTACTTGAAAAGTGTGCTGATGTGGTAGGAGAAATATCTATGCCAGATCAAATTTTTTCAAATTTAAATCTTTCTCAACAACTTGCTGTGATTCCTCAGCTTAGGATCCACAAGTCTCACCCTACCACAAACATCACTGGAGATGTTGTCTTAGGGGTAAAGACAAGAGCGCAAACCCATGAAGCAAATGTTTGTCTTCACTCTTGTTTTCTATCTCAGATAGAGCCAAAGAAAGTTGATGAAGCTCTAAAGGATGGAAGTTGGGTTGAAGCTATGCAACAAGAGCTGCTTTATTCAAAAGGCAGAAAGTTTGGAACCTTTGTCCTCTTCCTTCTGGGAAGACTACCATTGGAACCAAATGGGTGTTTAGGAACAAGAAAGATGATGTAGGCATCATCATCAAGAACGAAGCTAGACTGGTTGTTCAAGGATACACACAAGAAGAAGGGATTGACTACACTGATGTCTTTGCTCCAATGGAAAGATTAGAAGCTGTTAGGATATTCCTAGCATTTGCTGCATCCAAGAACTTCAAGGTCTTTCAACTTGATGTGAAGTGTGCCTTTTTGTGTGGAGTGATAGATGAAGAGGTTTATGTCAAACAGCCACCTGGTTTTGTAGATCCTGATCATCCTGATTATGTCTGCAAGCTTGACAAAGCTCTCTATGGGCTGCATCAGGAACCCAGGAAGTGGTATGAGACACTGTCTGAGTATCTCTGTAAACATGGATACAGGAAGGGTACTATAGATGGTACTCTTTTCATCAAAGGACAAGGTAAAGACATATTGCCAGTTCAAGTATATGCGGATGAAAACATCTTTGGTTCAACTAATCCAATCTCTGCAAAGACTTTGAGAAGCTGATGAAAGATAGATTTGAAATGAGTGCCATGGGAGAACTCAATTTCTTTCTAGGAATTCAAGTGAAGCAAGTTGAAGATGGCATATTCATAAGTCAGTAAAAGTATGTTCAGGACATACTCAAGAGGTTTAACATGATTGATTGTAAGATTGCTAAGACACCCATCGCCAGAAACCACTGTCTTGGTCCTGATCTTGAGGGGGAGTGTGTAGATGAGCATTCATACAGGGCTATGATTGGGTATGTTATGTATCTTACTGCTAATAGGCCTGATATCATGTTTGCTACATGTATTTGTGAAAGATATCAAGCGAACCCTAAGATGTCTCACCTTATCACTGTCAAGAGGATTCTAAGATACCTCAAGGGTGCATCAACACTTGGCCTATGGTATCCCAAGAATTCTGACTTCAATCTGTATGCCTATACAGATAGTGATTATGGTGGTTGCAACATGACTGCAAAGTCTACATCTGGGGGATGTCAATTTCTTGGTGGAAGGGTTGTCTCATGGCAATGCAAGAAACAATCCCGTGTCTCTGCATCAACTGCTGAAGCTGAATACATTGCTGCTGCAAGCTGCTATGCTCAAGTACTTTGGATTCAAAATCAGATGCTGGACTATGGATTAAACATCATGGAGACCCCCAGTCACATAGACAACAACAGTGCTATCTCAATCACAGAGAACCCTGTGCAGCACTCAAGGACAAAGCACATCAATATCAGGTATCATTTAATAAGAGATAACTATGAAAAGGGATTAATTAAACTAGTCGTGGTTCACACAGATGAACAATATGTTGATCTGTTTACAAAGGCTTTTGATGAGCAGAGATTTAAATATCTTATATCAGCTATTGGGATGATCAACCTTGAGTAGATCTTTGTTAAATCTAATTCACATTATTTCTATAAAATTCATGTGTGTCCTAAGTTGTCTAGTTCATCACTTTCATAAGCTCATGTTTTCGTTGGATGAAAATTTCTTTTTGAAGACTTTTGTTAGATTTTTGAAAATTTCTGATACTTCGGAAGTTATGTTTTTAACTTTAGAAGTAAATTATGCCTTCAAAATAAATAATTGTCTAAGAAGTTTACCTTCGGAAAAGTTTTCAAATTTATCTTCGAAGCTTAAATATTTGTCTCAGACACTTACTGATTTTTAAGGACCATTTACTTCCAAATAAAAATTAACTCTCGGAAGCTTTGTTAGTTTATACACAAAGAACTCAAGCTTTAATTTTTCTTCCGAAGAAAAATTTTCAAATCTCTCAAGAAATTCTTCCGAAGTCATTTTAGGTTCGGAAGCTTTTTAATTAAAACTTCCGAAGATAATTAACCTTCGAAAGCTTTTTGACTTCCAAGAAAACTACTTTTTGAGCAAAAAGTAAACTACTTTTTCAGAGGTGGGACCGACATCCGGATTTCAAAGTTTATCCTCTTTCATTAAACTTTATCTAAAATCCTTCTCACATATAAACCCAACGTTTCCCCCCTCTTTATATCATCTTTTCTTCCTCCAAACCTAAAAACCTAAATTTCTCTCTGAAATTTCTTTCTTTCTTCTTCCTTCGTCCTTAAGCTACTTCAAAATGGCCAACCTTGCTCATAGAAATGATCCTAACTTTACCATGCAGCTACACAAACAACACAATCAAGTTGCTCTGTTATGCTGTAAGAAAGATCCTCATTTCTCAAAGGTTTGTCATTTCTTGTCTCTGTCAAACTACTTCACCTCCCTCACCATTGATCCTCCATTCTATGAAGATCAGTTGCTTGAATTCTGGAAGACCTGCCAAGAGGTCATTATGGATAGGGAGAAGGCACTGTCTGCCACAATGCAGAGGAGAACAATCTTCATCACTCCGGCCATCATCAACCGACATCTTCAGCTAGATGATGAAGAATGTGAGGTGTTCTTCCCAAAGGAAGCTGTTAATCATTCCTTTGAGCAGATGGGGTATGAGGGAGATTTCTCGGTAAAGACCTTCAGGAAAGGGAAGGTCTCATCCCAATGGAGATTCCTGCTCCATGTGGTCATCCACAGCTTATCAAACAAGCATGGTGGATGGGACCAGATTCCTGAAGATCTCTCCTTCATAGTCCATGGAATGGTTCAAGGGGTCAAATTCAGGTACCCTCAGTTTGTTTATACAAATTTGCTTGTTAATTTAGACTCCTTAGAATATTACATGTTTCCTAGATATGTCCAGTACATTCTTAACTGTGAACTGGGCTCACAGTTAAGGGAAACAAGTAACATTCTTAAATTGGGATAGATGAAGCCCGCCATCTTTAAAATACTGAGAAAGTCCACTGTTGGATTCTCTGGGGTAGAAACAGCCCTAGTCCTAAAGATGTTAGAGCTCATTGCTCAAGGTGACAACCTAGCAGCACAAGCTAGTGTTGAACCCACACCTGCTACTTCCTAGGTTTCAGTGAGTATAATGAATCTGTCTTCTTTCCCTCTACTCAAAAAGAGATGAATACTCCTGAGTCTCCTACATCTATCCCACATTAGTCACCTACAACCAAGGTGGACACTCCTGAACGTGTTCAGGATGTCCATATGGAAGAGGCTCTCACTTCTGAAAGTGATTACATCATTAAGACCTCAACCATGGCAACTCAGCCCACTAACATCTCAACTCAGACTTCCAGTGAGCAGAGGAAATCCAGTAGCCAAGAACTTAGAACTGGTCATGAGAGAAAAGACTCTGGTCCAATCTTCTCCACCCCGAGTGATTCTTCTCATGAAGATGAGGGGGATCTGAGACTAAAGTCCAAAACATGTCTAAAACATGCACTTACCTAGTCTCAAAGGTCAGTCACCTTGAATCTCACGTGACTACCTTACAACAAAGGATCAATGATCAGCAACTTGAGATTTCATATCTTAAGGAAAACTAGTTGGGAGACCCTTAAGGAGAGCTCAACCAGGAACACAAGAACCTATGGATGTGATTGACCTATCCTCCAGCTCACCTATGCAAGTGGGTGATGCTACCAAAAAGGGGGAGAAAGTCATTACAGCCACAGAACCTGGGAGTTCCTCCGAGAGAATGGACATTGAGGACTCACCATCCTCACTTGCAATTGTGCATTCTTAGCAACCTCCTCTAGTTCACATTGATGTGGACTACATAGACTCCTTCATACAGAGTTTGTTTGAGGATGGGATACCAAGGGCTATGTCCCCTTCACCATCCTTTAATCACATTATTAGGTGGAGGTATGACAACAACAGGAAGGCCCTCATCATCATAAGAGTTAAAGGACAGCAAGAAGTCTTCAATTTTTAGAACTTGGACAATTATGAAGGTCTGGATCTAGTCAACATGCCACTTGTCAACCCAAGCCAATCAAGACAAGCTGACAGACTGGCTAAAAGAATCCAAGACAGGATCATTACAGTGTTCAGCCTAAGAAGGAGACTAAGGCAATCAGACAATGTTGTCGGTCAACTGGATGTTGAGGCAAACCATAAGATTAGCTTCATAGGGGAAACCTTGACTGAAGGCCTAGTGACAGAACCTGAGAGCCCTGTCTCATCATCTCCAACTGCTGCAGAGATCCATATTCCTTCTGAGACACCTGCTGGTGAAGGTGCTTCTCAACCTCTCTCTGGACTGAGCCTAGATGCTGTAACGAGCAATGAAGGCCAAAGCTCTCTCCACCCTGAGTCACAAAGGTCTGAGAGTGACAAAGGAAAAGAAAGATGAAATCTGAGGAGATTGAGGAGGAGGAGAGAGAGAGGAAAAGGAGGCTAAGGGGAGAAAGTTCCTCTACTAAGTCTCCAAGACTCATGGAGTCTACAATCAAGGCTGCCCCCAGACCAGATACTCAGAATGATAAGTTAAGGGCAGTCCGATCAACTATCTGCAGACTAGGAACTATGACATAGATAATGTCATTTCTCTCCCCTTGGATGAATTGAATGAGCTGGTTGATCTAGAAAGGTCAAGAGAGAAGAAGGAGGCAGAAGATGCAGAACTCCTAGTACAAGTCAAGAAGAGAGAAGAAGAAAAAGATTGTACAAAGGTATGCCTACCCTCTCACCAGTTCAAGAAAGTCCTGAACAAGAGGATGTGGTTCAACAAGAACCTCAGGTAGATAAGGAAGAAGACAGAATCAAGATGATTAACTACCTGAGTGCCACAGACCTTTATCAGGCACATGCACTCCTTCCCTTACCTTATTACTATATTAAGTTTGAGTATTTAAAACAACTTAAGCTTGAGTTAGTCAAGGAAAGAAAGACAACAAAGAAGAAGTTGAGGGAAGAAGTTGCAAAGTCAAGAGCCATCATCCCAAAGAGCATGCAGAAGTCTGCTGATAGGCTGAGGATGATGAGTTTCTTGAAGCTGTATGGATTCTCTGGAAGGAGACTTGGACCGATGTCTCTATCCACTATGGATGAACATATCAAGTTAATCAAGCAGAAGATTAAGAGTGGAGAGCTCACTGACTTACACTCCATTCCAAGTCAGGCCCCACCTGAAGTGGAGGTTAAGGTTGAACAAACAGACATAACACAACTTGGACCTCCTGCTAATGCTCAGCAAGCTTCATCTTCTGATCCACAGCAGGGTCAACCTCCCTCTCCATCTGAACCTAAGAGAGCGGAAGTCCCAACTGAGAAAGACAGTGAAGATCAATCTAGTGTTGTAGGCCAGTCTTCTCAGTTAAAATTTGGAAAGGGAAGGAAAAGGATGGCTTCTAAACCAAAGTCTAAGAAGAAGAAGAAGCCAACATCCCCTTCTGAACCTCAGGATTAATCAGAACAGCCTGAGGATGTGCAGCCAGAGGAAGCTCAATCAACTCCAACTTCAATAGCTCCTCTAGCATGAGGAAGACCCATCTTGTCTTGAACATACACCACAAATCCAGAAAGGTGGCATGTTATTAGAGATCAAGGCATTGAAGACATCTATACAAGCAAGATATGTTTCAGTTGCCTCTGCATGACCTCTTTGACATGAGAAGACACTTTAACAGCCTGAAGGATCCTGATCATCTTATGAAGAAAGGAATGGTGGTCATCCTAATGAGGACTGTTAATATCTGAAGTTTTCTAAATGTTTTGGTAGCATCAGCCTAGGAGGAGTTTGTAGAGATTAATGAAGAGGTGATGCAACCTAAACTTCTTTAGTCTTTCCTGCATGCTGCACAAGTGCATTAAAGTGGAATGCTTCGGAAGTTTCACATGTGCAACAGAAATACTCTAAGTGTGAAATCTTCTGAAGCCAAGAACAACATCTTCCGAAACCAAGATGAAGTCTTCCGAAGCCTAAGAGACAAAGTCTTCGAAGCTTCAAGTTCATAAAGACATATTTCTTCCGAAGACTTTTAGTAACATGCTTTATCTGATGTACTCTTCCATAAAGCTGGACAACTTTCCGCTGCAACTCTGCAAGTCACCAACTAACATGGTTTGGTGAAAAGGTCCATGCTTTTGGTAACTGTACATTGAGGTCTTGAGTCTGTAACTTTCCACTTTATGTACTTTATCCTTTTTGTAATAGATAAGGATGTGAGCTATGGCATGTCATAGTCACTAGTCAAAAGGCAATGTGCCTTTTGACTCTACAATTGATTTTGTGTGTGTCTTCTCAATTGTATCCAGCTGGCTTTCAAAGTATAGCCAGCTGTAGGATGTTGTATAAGTATCTCATGTCTTGTATCTTTCAAATATGCTTTGTAACACTTGTAATAGAACATAGAGAAGGAATATACTGCATTCTTGAAAACCAAACACTTGTGTCTTTGTGTTTTATCTCATATATTACTTGTGTTCTTAGTGTCACCACTTGGTTAATCCAGTTTACTGTTTGATCTAAATTTAGTTTATCTCCTCTTTGTGTTGTTGTGTTGTAACTATACACCCTTCAACGATCCTACACGTACTAACCACATCAATCTTGTATGTGTCTTGGGCATATAAGGTCCAACAATCTCCCACTTGCACAAGATTCATAAAAGATTGATGCAAGTAGTAAATACCGCCTAACAATGGTTTACTACCCTTAATACGTATGACTAAGTGCCATACAATAACATCATCTCTTTCAAGTACCATAGTTGAAATGATTTAGGTGAATCAATCATTTATCCTTTTCTCATAGATGTCATGTTAAATCCTAGAGACACAGAGTGATCATTCTCCATTGATTCAACTTTATCAGGCCTTAGACATCTTACTCTCAATGAATAAGAGGGACAAATCCCATCTTGACAACATATGTCTCTCATAATTACCTTATATCATATTGAACTCAGACTTATCTACTGCCATATTTCAGAATAGCGAAGAGCTAAGTCAAAGTATAATATTCAGTAAATATCAAGACCTAATATGTGTCTCAGGTCAGAGGATACCAAATGATGTTTGCCTTTACTCAAAATTATTTATGATCAATCAGGAAGATTCCATGTTCTAATATTTGAGATGCAGGTCAGTCCAATATTTGTATCCTACAAGTACCTATGAACTTTGGTAGCAACCTTTTGCTCTATATTCATCCATATGAATATCTACCAATCCAAATTCATAATAGCATTACCTTCATACTTGTTTCCACAAGCATGAACAGCTACGGACATTCTGAGTAAATGCTTTACTCATGGATTTCAAACATGCAAAATAGGAATATTAGTTGAATCATTATAACCGAATAATTCATTCAAGTAATAAAGTGTTACAATATCTCAATATGAAATTAAAGATCAAATCCAGTCACTAGAATATTGAAGTCCCATGGCATAAGCATGACTTTCATGCTTTGCCTTTTCAAGAATCTTCGTGAGTGGATCCGCAATGTTTTGATCCGTGTGAACTTTGCGAATACATATCTTTCCCGTTTCAACTTCATCCCTTATGTAGTTGAATCTTCATTCAATGTGCCTAGTCTTTTGATGTGCACAGGGTTCCTTGATTTGAGCAATCGCACCCTCATTATCACAAAGAATTTCTAGGGGGTCCTAAATGGAAGGACCACCCCTAGATCGGCAATGAACTTCCTTAACCATGCAGCTTCCTGAGCTGCTAATGAAGCGGCGATTTATTCTGACTCTGTAGTTGATAATGCCGCCACATCTTGCTTAGAGCTCTTCCAAGAGATAGCTCCCCCATTCAAGATGAAAATGTACCCCGATTGTGATCGTGAATCATCACGATCACTTGGAAACTTGCATCCGTGTAACCCTTTACTACGAGTTCCTCCTCACCAGATCCATAGATTAGGAACATATCTTTAGTCCTCCTTAGGTACTTAAGTATGTTTTTAACAGCCATCCAATGACTTCTTCTAAGATTTTGTTGGTATCGGCTTCTCATGCTCAAGGTGCATGACACATCCGATCTAGTGCATATCATTGCATACATGATGGATCCTATAGCAGACGCATACGGGATTCCCTTCACTTTTTCTTGCTTATCCTTTGAGCTTGGACATTGAGTCATACTCAGTATCGTTCCTCTTTGAATAGGTGCGGTACCTTTCTTAGAGTTTTCCATCTTGAACCTTTCTAGATCTTATCAATGTACGCACTTTGATTCAACCTATCAACCGCCTTGATCTATCCCTATAGATCTTTATTCCTAAAATATAGGCGGCTTCACCAAGATCCTTAATGGAGAAACAGCTTCCAAACCAGGCTCTTACACCTTCCATGGTTGGAATGTCATTTCCAAATAGTAGGATGTCATCAACATACAATACTAAGAAAATGGTGATGCTCCCACTAACCTTCTTATATACACTTGCTTCATCAGTGTTTTTGATGAACCCAAATTTGGTTATTTCTTCATCAAAATGATGATTCCAACTTCTTGATGCTTGCTTCAATACATAGATTGATTTCTTTAACTTGCATACTTTGTTAGGATGTTTTGAGTTGACAAAACCTTCAGGCTGAACCATGTAGACATCTTCCTCAAGATATCCATTCAGAAAAGCAGTTTTGACATCCATTTGCCAAATCTCATAATCATAATGACAGCTATGGCAAATAATATCCTAATAGACTTTAGCATTGCAACTGGTGAGAAGGTCTCATTATAATCAACCCCTTGAGTTTGAGTGAAACCTTTTGCTACAAGTCTAGCCTTATAAGTATCCAAGTTTCCATGCATATTGGTTTTCTTCTTGAAAACCCACTTACATCCAACTATCTTGGAGTTAAGAGGTGGTTCAACCAAGTCCCACACTTGGTTGTCATACATGGATTGCATCTCAACGTTCATGGCTTCAAGCCATTTGAAACAATCCAAATTGGACATTGCATCATGATAGGTGGTTGGTTCATCAGAATCTACCACATAGCATCCATCTACTAAAAATCCATATCTTTTAGGTGGATTACTAATTCTACCAGATCTGCGAACATTCTGTGTAATTTGATCAACCACTTGATCATTTTCAACATCCTCATGTTGAGTGCTAGTATCAACCAAACGTATATCGGTTTGTGGTTCTTGATCCTCCTCAAGATCCAGAGTTCTACTGCTAGTTCCTTCCGTAAGGAACTTAGCTTCTAAGAACTCAGCCTTCTTGGCAACAAACTCCTTTTGTTCCAATGGATCATAGAAATAATATCCGATAGAATCTCTGGGATATCGAATGAAAATACACTTAGTTGAACGAATTTCTAGCTTGTTTGAGGTGGGAGTCTTAACATAAGCCTCACAACCCCATACCTTTAAATATGACAGTGATGGAACCCTTCCATGCCATATTTCAAAAGGTGTCATTTCCACTTTCTTGGTTGGGGCCATATTCAAAATACGGGCCGCAGAGAGCAAAGCGAAACCCCAAAATGATAGAGGTAGTGAGCTTCTAGCCATCATAGATCGAACCATATCTAATAGAGTTCGATTTCTCCTCTCGGACATGCCATTATGTTGTGGTGTTTCAGGTGGAGATAGTTGTGAGACAACACCACAACTTCTAAGATGATCTCTAAAAGCATCACTTAGGTATTCACCTCCTCTATCGGTGTGAAGAATTTTTATTTTCTTGTTGAGTTGATGTTCTACTTCATTTTGGAAGATTTTGAACATTTCAAAAGCTTCATCTTTGTGTCTTAACAATTACACATAACCGTATCGACTATAGTCATCGGTAAAGGTAATGAAGTATGTTTCATGGTACCTAGTCCTTGGCTTAAAAGGACCACATACATCCGAATGTATTATGCCTAATAAATCTTTTGCCCGTTCGGACTTGCCACTAAAAGGTGCCTTAGTCATTTTACCTTGTAAACAAGATTCACATACATCGAATGAATCATATTCATTTGCTTTTAAAAGACCGTTCTTTTGAAGTGTTTGTATGTGCTTCTTGTATATGACCAAGACGGCAATGCCAAAGATAGGTATCACTCAAATCTAATTTGCGTTTTTTAGTGGTGGTTTGGTACAATGAGCTATCATATAATGTGTTTTCACAAACCAATTCATAAATACCATTAACAGGAATAGCTTTAAAATAAAATGTGCCATTTTAAGAAACATGAATTTCATTCTCAATAAATGACAAAACATAACCATATTGTCTTAATCGGGCATCAGAAATAATGTTCCTAGTCAAACTAGGAGCATACAAAATATTGTTCAAAAATGACAAACCATTTGGAAGCTTCAAGATGTAGTCCCCTCGCCTTCAACTTGAACCTTTGCCCCATTCTCCATGTAGAGGCTTACATCCCCATTCTTGAAGTCCTTACTTCTTTTGAACCCCTACAACAAGTTGCAAATATGAGTTCCACATCTGATATCCAATACCCATGTGTTAGAGGATATTAAATTTAGGCCAATATGGATCATGAAACATGTACCTGAGGTTTGCCCGGCATCCCTCTTTGCTTGCAACTCTTTGAGATGGACTGGGCAATTTCTTGCCCAATGTCCAATCTCCCCACACTTAAAGCATGGGTCATTTGAAGCAACCTTTTGCTTCTTCTCCGTTGGTTTTGGTGGTGGCACTCTAACCACTCCCTTCCCCTTTCCCTTAACGTGCCCTTTACCTTTGGCAACATTTGCCTTGGGTGCGGGGTGATGCCTCTTCTTGTTCCCACCTTCATTAATGGTGAGAACGGGTAAAACCCTTTTACCCATGGCTGCCTTGGCAGTTTCGAGCATAGAGTGAAGCTCACTTATGTTCTTGTCCCATCCGTTCATGTTATAATTCATGACAAAATTGTCAAACCTTTTTGACAAAGAGTTGAAGATCAAATCCGTAGCCAACTCTTTCGAGATGGGACAATTCAGCCGTTCGAGGCGGTCAATGTGGCTGTTCATCTTAAGTACATAAGATGAAACAAATTGTGTGTCGTCCATACGACACGCATGGAGTGCTCGAACCGTTTCGAAGCGCTCAACCCGTGCTTGTTCTTGGAACGTTTCCTTCAACTGGGTTATCATGTCGTATGCTCCATGATGTTCATATTCCTTTTGGAGATCTGGAGTCATACTTGCCAACATAAGGCAAGACACTTGGACCATGTCCTTAGTGTATTTTACCCAATTATTATAGGCCTCCTCATCATCCTCACTAGGTTGATCGGGAATCAGATCGTCTAATATGTATGATCGTTTCTCTTGCTTGAGAACAATTCTCAAGTTTCGAAACCAATCAATAAAGTTGTTATGGTTTAGACGCTCCTTTTGGAGAATGGTTCTTAGTGATAGTGAGTGAGCAGTCGGGATTTCATTGTTATCATTATTGTTGGTGGCCATCTACAAAATATAACAAAGTTCAATTTTAGTAATTTTGATTATTGTTCATATTTTAATAATTAAAACCCCTTTTAAGTGTCTTACACAATATTAAAATCTAGAATCCAATGTTACATTTAAATAGTGGTTAGGTGACCTTTATCCCATTATTTAAATTAACAAGGTAGTCAATGTTTTGACAATTGCAACCCTTTGCAACTTCTAGGGTATGGGATCGACTTTAAAACATCATATGTATAGTCGGCATGTTTATCCCATCAACACCTTTGAAAACCATATTGTAGGTGTTCCATTTAACATGGTTTGCAAATCAAGTTACCCTACTTGCACACACATGTGAGTTTCCCAACATGAGTGGTTAGCTGACCTTTATCCCACAATATGGTATTCCCACCTCAAGTCACAAGTTCCCTCAAAATGATTAGGTGACCTTTATCCCATTAAGAGTTTTCAAATGATTCAAGTGTTGTGCAAAAGGATGGTGTTAAACTTGTTTATAAAAGAAATTTGAGTTTCCATAATCTTAGATTAGAAAACACTATGTACCTTATAATTGCATGCTTTCAAATACAAGGTACCCTATGGTTCATTTTTAATAAAACCTATTTTATGAAAACCATTAATCCTTTTAATAACCTTTTATTAACCACTTAATGATAAAGAACCATCAAAATTTCAGCTTGTTAAGTTTGTTAATGAGTTTGTAATACATATCCAAATATCAACCAAACAATCAAACAACAAACATCCAAACAAGCATAAATATATAAACATGAGTGCATAACCATAGCCACTAATTTGACCACACTTGTTTGCCATCACAAGTGTTATCATAAGGTCTTTCCTAAGGGTGAAGATGACACGTCAAAATATGTCCATGAACTCCCACTTGAATCCACATCCAAATGCTTCAAGTGTCCATGTCTTTTGTATCCTTCTTTGAGTCTTCATCTTGTGCATCTTCTTTTACAAAATTCATATCCTAATACAATTTTTCTAATAAAAAAATGCACCTAATCTATTTATTACATAACCAAATGAATAAATAAATTACAACCCAACATACAAAACACAAATTACAACCCTTTCAAGAAACAAACCAACATGACAAAATACAATCAACCAAAACCAAACACATAAGATCAAGGCTATGTTATGCACCATAATATATAACACATTCAACATCCAAGAATCAACAATGAATCCCTTATTTCAGCCCTAAAGTTTCATCCAACCCTAAAACTTTAAGGTTGTCCAAACAACACAATCAACCATTTGATGTAAATCTTTCAAGGTTTAAACCAAAGCATACAAGATTAAACCTTGAAATATAAGGGATTCATACAACGACAACAAAACAGCCCCTAATGGGTGGAAAAATTCCATGAAACTAAACTTTCAAGACCTTTTGAAGCACATATTCCACATAACTGGCTCTAGATGCCATTGATGGGTTTTGTCACATGTAAAACTAGCTAGTTTAACCATTTAAACTATGAAAACGCAACGGAAAAATGAGTTTAATATATGGTTTATAATCTGAAATATTTTGCCATATTAAACTACAAAAAAACCCAAGAATAAGGATCAAATGTATGTGAAATGATATGTTATCAAACAACACAAAACCAACCATAGGGTGTTAATAGAAAAACAACCTTTCTTGTGCAAAAATTATGGATGAAAAGAGGTAGACGATCATGTTCTTGAATGTGTCTAGCCTTCAAAAGGAGAAGGCCTTAAGTAGTGATACCCACAAGCCCTTCAAACACCTTTCTTGTTAGGATGCAACACCAAAGATTACTCTTCTTTAGTTCCTCCAAAAACCCGAAATTACAGCCCCTTTTTCAGCTTCTTAGTCCGAAAATCAGCCTTGTTTTGGAGGTTCTATATTGCTTGTGTGTGTAAGAGAAAGTGTGCCTTTTGGAGAGGAGAGATGGAAGAGTGCAAGAGTGTCTTCAACTTGAAAGAACCAAGACTAAAAGACACTTGAAGACCCCCACCTTTCGGCGGCCGAAATTTTGTTCCAAAAGGGGTTTTCCCCCATTTTGAAACTTTTATAATTGTTCTCTTTCACCCTTAATGTATAAAATTAAAACCTATTTTAATTTTATATCATTAACACACTTTTATTTTTTATTATTTAACTAACTTAAATAATGAAACAAATAAAATCTCATGAACAAACTATCCATATAATGTTGTTCTATCACAAAGAAATATTTTAGAAAACCCATTTTCTAAATTGGTGTCAATGTTTATTTGTATGATCTCATCAACAAACAAACATTTATTGGTGTTTGTATAGCTTGTTATTGCGTATGACCCGACTTGGGTCATAACGTACTAACCACATCAATCTTGTATGTGTCTTGGACTTATGAGGTCCAACAGCCTCCTCCAATTGTTCTTCAAATGGACCCAAGGATGCTCAAATATCTAAACATGTTATTTTTCAAGTTCCTAATGGGATCTTCCATTGAATAGCCAAGCCCAAATGTTGTTATGGTGTACTTTGGAGCTGAAGAACTTCAAAGGTTGAATGCACCTTCTACCAGTATCCAAGAAGTTGTTCAACCTAAGGTCCACATTGAACCTGAGATTGATTTCGAAAGGGAAATAGGGACTCATGGCCAGCAACTAAAATAGTTGAGACAGATAGTGCAACCCCACATATTTCAAAATGTAAAGTCAAAGTCTCAGAAGAACCATTTCAATCTTTCGAAGCTGAGATGGAAGTTGCGGAAGGGTTATTCTCTTTATCTGATGATCTAGTTATGACAAATGTAATTCTTGAACTAGCATCTAAGGTAAACAGCGAGGATTTTCTCACCTGAGCCCTCACTTAAACAACATCATTACCACATGCTCCAATCACCACCTCCTAACATGAAACATGTATACAAGAATCTCTAAAGTCTAGAACTTTTGAAGACACCAAAAGGAAGAGGAAGATGACTGCGGAAGAACTTCAAGAGAAAGAAAGGTTAAAAAGCTGAAAAGGAAAGGTAGACTCCCCACAGGGAAGTTGCTAGCTGCAAGTAGTAAAGTAGTTGCAGACAACCAAGAGGCTATCAACAATAGAAGGAGGGTGGAGATCATTAACATGATTGTCAATCTTGGAGTTGTTAATGAATATGTGCTCCAGCTACCACTGGAGGAGTTGATTGAGTTAGAAAAGGCAACCCTGTTATGGATTGAGCAAGAAGAAGAAGCAGCAAGTTTGGCCTTAGAGGAAGAAAGGGAGAGAAAGAAAGAAGAAGCTGACCAACAGCTAAGGAGCAAAATAATAACTTTCCTAAGCTCCAGGGGATTTGTCTCTTAAAGAATTAACTCCTCACAGCAATGACACGATCTTATGGCTTTTCAAGAAAGAGCAAGATCAAATGGAGAAAGAGAGAAAGAAGGCTGCTAGGGAGAAGCTGAAGGAGAAGAAGGAGGAAGACGAAGTTGGACTAGTAGTTGTCAAGAAGCTAGGTGACAGAGCCTGAATGATAGACTATCTAATGGCTCATGGCTTCTCTGGCAGGCAAGTGGGTCCTATGTCCGAGAAGACCCGGCAACCACATGTCAGTGACATCAAGGTTGACATTCGCTCAGGAAGAAGGAAAGGGATGTATAGAAGGGGACATGGGATGACTCCCAGACCAACACCTTAACCCCAACCTCAACCAGAACCAATCCATTTTTGTTTACCCAGCAAAACTGAGCCAACCTCGAAGCCATACACTCCTGAACCCAAACTATCAACCATGCCCTCTTCCATACCCTCTTCCTCACCACAACCACCTAAAGTACCCATCCTCAAACCCAAAACACTTCCCAGAACCCAAACACCATTATCTACCCAACAAACACCCAAGTCATCCTCTTAGCATTCCAAACATCTCTCCTTAGAGGAATTCAAGGAGATCAAGATGAAGCTCATGAAATGTACCACTTTGAGTGATATCTCTTGTGAGGAGGGGTCAGTCAAGCTAAACTATGTTAACGGCTCGTCATGTTCCCTCACTAGAGAACAATTCCTTAATCTGCCAAGAGAAACATTGAACCATGCCGCTAAACCTCTTGGTCTCAACTTTGACTCACTTAATGAAGAAGAGAAGAAACTAACAAGAAGGCTGGTGGCTCTAATAGATTCAAAGAAAGGGGACAAAGTACCAAGTCAACCCCTTGTGCCAAGAAAGAAGATAATACAGTGGAGGTTCGAAGACTCTTTTCACAACTTTGTTGTTAAGAGAGAGAGAATTGTGAGATGAACAGGCTTAATCTTTCATCTATGCTACACTCAAGCAAGTTTGATATTGCTCACTTATCAGAGAGGCCATTCTCCAATCCCTCCAACTCTAAGATAGTTGCTCATATAATAAATCATCTGAGCAGTCTTCATCTGGCCGAGCTAACTGCTAGGAAAAAGATTGAGGAAGAGTTGAAACTGAGAGAGAAAGATGAAAAGGAAGGATCAACAACCAAAGGCAAAGCATTTCTTCAAATGATTGAAGGTCCTGAAATTGAGTCTATAGTCAGATGGGAGTATGAGTACAACTCTTTTCAGAGGACCACAACAGAGGGTGCAAATCATTCAATGTGACTGACTGGATCTCCTGTCCATGAATGATTTGTACAAACTTCTCAGCACCACATCTGGGAATAACAAAGAAACATATAAACATCTTCTTTCCTTGGTATTGAAATTTTTGAGAAGCAAAAAGAAATGAGGTTTTTGTAGCATCAGCCTAGGGGAAGTTTGTTGGTGTCAGGATCAGTGATCACAAGTTTGATGTAATAGAGCGTAAC
The DNA here is from genome assembly GCA_025506515.1 of Flaveria trinervia. NCBI lineage: Eukaryota > Viridiplantae > Streptophyta > Magnoliopsida > Asterales > Asteraceae > Flaveria > Flaveria trinervia. Next base: position 38,750,144 of record CM046451.1, read on the forward strand.
GCAGCGGAATAAGAACAAGAATTAGATAAATTGTAGCAAGAATTTGATACTCGTATGCATTAAGAACAAATACGGTTATAACGAGAGAATATATTTCTGTAACAAGGAATGTTTCTATAATATCGAATATTTCTGATCAAATCATTCTTCTTATTACAATAGGTTGACACTCCTTATATAGAGTGCAATCGTTGCTGTTATCACGGGAAAGTGACAACTGGCAGATCTATTACAAAAATAACTAACTCTTAACAAACTACTGAAATGTTCACAACTACTGAGAACATATCAGAGTGTTAAGTACAAAATATGAAACTACTGATAAGAAACTACTGAAACTACTGAAACTACAACGACTGAAGAACAAGCTCTTCAGTCGTTTTACAAAACTACTGAAAAACATAAAACTACTGACGAGCACAACAACTAAAGGAGTATTCTTTAGCTGTTGTGTCAAACTACTGAACAGATAAAACATAAAACTACTGAAAGGTAAACCGTCACAACTACTGAAGAAGACCTCTTCAGCTGTTGTGACAACGTCTGATACTTTGGTCTTCAGCACTTGTGTCTTCAGACTTTGTCTTCAGCACTTGTGTCTTCAGACTTTGTCTTCAGCACTTGTGTCTTCAGACTTTGTCTTCAGCACTTGTGTCTTCAGACTTTGTCTTCAGCACTTGTGTCTTCAGACTTTGTCTTTAGCACTTGTCTTCAGACTTTGTCTTCAGCACTTGTCTTCAGACTTTGTCTTCAGCACTTGTCTTCAGACTTTGTCTTCAGCACTTGTCTTCAGAATTTGTCTTCAGCACTTGTCTTCAGACTTTGTCTTCAGCACTTGTCTTCAGACTTTGTCTTCAGCACTTGTCTTCAGACTTTGTCTTCAGCACTTGTCTTCAGCACTTGTCTTCAGACTTTGTCTTCAGCACTTGTGTTCAGACTTTGTAATCAGCTATTGTCTTCAGCTGTTGTGGTCTTCAGTAGTTGTTGTGACGTCTGTGGGACTAAAGGTTTTTCTGATTTGGCTCATTGGTTCTTTTGGTCCAACAGTGGGATCAAGTAAGGATGGTGCAACCAAAATCAAACACTTCGAAAATCTTGGTATAACTGTTCAAGAACTTCCAAAGGCAAATAAAGTTCTTCCGAAGGCAAATTCTAAGCTTCCGAAGCTTATGTCGAAAAAAGCTTCTGAAGGAAAACTCCAACTTCTGAAGACAAAGTGTTCCTTCTTCTGAAGTTCAACACTTAGAAGAAATCAAGACAATGACTTCCGAAGTATGAAGACCTGGAGAAAGCCTCAAGCCTTAGAAGAAGTAGCCTCTTCTAAAATATAAGTGGCTTCAGAAGAACTTGTTCTTCCGAATTATAAGCAGCTTCAGAAGAATTTGTTCTTCCGAAGCCGGTTAACTTTTAGAAAAACCTACTATGAACCAGTGGACATAAGTATGGTCCTTCTGACACTTCGCTGCAAATCTCTAAGATATTGCATGGTGCTTTCCCACGCCCATGTACTTGACTATACTTTATTCCACTATTCATTCTTTATTAGTTAGTACAGTTACCAACTTTAGTTGGTGACAAAAGGTAAGTCATGGACATTTAATGACTACCTTATTTTAGGACATGTCATGACTACCTTATTTTAGATACTATTTATCTAGGATACCTTATCTTTAGCAATGTAGTATTTGCTTTTGTCATAGGTTTCCAGTTGGTATCAAAGTATATTCGACTATAGGTAGTAGTATATATATTTTCCCCTTGTAACTCATGTAAAATGCTTGTAAGAGTCTTGTAATACTTTGAGTAGAGAAGTAATATATACAAGTATCTTGAAAATTATCTTCTTGTGTTCTTAGTTACTTAGTATATTATTATCAACTCTTAGAAGGATTCTACATCATCTAACTGAGTGTGATTTAGTGAGTTTAAGAGAAAACATTAGTGTTGTGAGACAAATACCGATCCTACAAAAGTAGATAAAATTCCTTATGAGATACAAGATGGTGTAATACCCAAAGTGTCCTGCCTTAGTCTAGGGATGTAATGCTTATGTCACTCGTGAATCTTTAAAGAAACTGGAACCTAGAGGTGACAAAGTTGTTTTTATGGGATACCCTAATACAATAGGATATATTTTTACAATCATGTTAAAAGTCGGGTTTTCATTAAATGTAGTGTCATCTTCATGGTGAAGTAACTTCTAACAGAAGGGATCTATTGAGAACAATGTGTATCTATAAGAGGTACGAGAATCACAAATAACTAAACTAGTTGTTCTTGTTAAGCCTAAGAGGAATCATCATCAACCTGATCGGTATATCGGGATTCATGAATATTAGGATATGTTGATAGTTGATCAAGTTGAGCCTGCTATTACAAAGCTGCAATCTCATATTATGAGTCTAGGAAATGGCTTAAAGCCATGAATGCTAAAATAATCCATGTATAACAAGCAAGTCTGGTATTTGGTTTATCTTTCAGTTGAAAGTCAAACTGTAGTAAACAAACAGATCATCAAGAAGAAGATCGACATGAATGGAAATTTGCAAACACACAGATCAAGGCTTGTTGCAAAAAGGGTTTATACGGACTTAAGGAATTGATTATTTGGAAACTTTTTCATCGGTGACCATGCCTAAGTCGATTATAATTCTATTTGTTATCACTGCGTATTATTATTATGAGATACGGCAAATGGATGTCAAAACCATGTTTCTTAAAACCTAAAGGTTTTGTTGATCCCAAGATTTCTAATAATGTATACAAGTTGAACATATCCATTGATGGTTTGAAATGTCTCACAGCTAGAATATCTACTTTGATAAAAAATCAAAGAGTTTGGTTTTATCAAGAATGAAGATGAACTGTGTGTTTACAACAAATCTGTGGGAGTCATATCATTTTACTTATCATTTTGTAGTACCAACACACCTATCCAACATAATGAACAAAATGGAAAGGGAAAAATCGTTGTTGAAGACAAGAAGAACAAGAAATAACAACCTTCATATTTTTCCAGAAATTAACATTGCATGCATAATGTGTGGCCTACAAAACCACATGGCCAAAGATTGTTATTACAATCCTGCTAGCACACATTATGCAAATACTGTTAAGAAAGAAGGAGTCAAGGAAGGTTTCTCATATGGACCCTATCCAATAGTCCAAGTGATGAAAAAAGGAAAGCTTGTTTCTGAAGCAAGGTTGCTTTCGGAAGAAAATCCTTCATCTAAAAGGAAAATGGCTTCGGAAGCTAAAGCTGTGAAGACTCAGAAAGCCAAGAGAGTCCCCTCGAAACCATCCTTGAAGAAGACTACTTCGGAAGAGAAGGTGGTGAAGGCTTCTTCCGAAGAGCAAGAAGCTTTGGAAGAATGCCATGTTGCTCAAGCTTCAACAAGCTCATCCTCTATGATTAACCAAGGGATGGAATGGAAGATCAAAGAAGATGTTGCAGCCCAAGCCTCCTCTTCACAAACACCTATTGAACCCCCATGCATAAATTTCGATTCAATAAAATCCTTATTGGAATAACCTAAGACTAATAAGGCTTAGGTTTCCAATAAAAGCAGACTTTTTCACCTCATGTGCAGGGACATCTATATGAAAAGAACAATAATGTGTGGATTGTAGAAAGTGCATGCTCTAGGCACATGAATGGGAATAGATATCTCCTTCAACAATTTCAACATTTTGATGGAGGTCCTATTCAATTCGGAGGTGAGGCTGGAGGATACATTTCGGGTAGAGGGAATGTATCCAACTGCAAGTTAAAGGTTGAAAAAGTACACTTTGTCAAACAGCTTGAACATAATCTTTTAAGTGTTTTCCAATTTTATGATCAAAAGCACTAAATGCTTTTCAGAGAACATGAGTGCATTATCCTCAAACCTGGGATGAACCTTCCTCTAGAATTGGTGCTTCATAGATCTCCTAGGAAAAGAGATATGTACAAGTTGGATATGAACTATGCTTCCCCACGGGGTGAAGTATCATGCTTTCTTCCAAAGTTGATGGTGACGATTCAATACTATGGCATAAACGAACGTGTCATGTAAATTTTAAAACTATGAAATGGTTAAAAATAACTTGGTACATGGTATGCTTGAAGAGGAATGTTTCTGCAAAGATAATTGTGTTGCATGCTAGAAAGGAAAGCAACACAAGGCATCTCATAAATCCAAAGTTGTTAACTCCATCACCACCCCATTACACCTATTGAACATGGATCTCTTTGGTCCAAGAAGTATAATGAGCATTGGAAGGAAATGATATTGCCTTGTGATAGTTGATGATTTTACAAGATTTACATGGGTATTCTTCTTTAGAACTAAGGATGAAACTACTGAAATGTTAAAATTTTTTATTCTTAAAATAGAAAATCAAATAGATCACAAGATAAAAATAATTAGAAGCAATCAAGGGACTGAGTTTAAGAATCAAAAAGGTGTTGCTGAGAGGAGGAACAAGGAACATTTATTGAGGCTGCTTGGACTATGTTGGCTGATTCAAAGTTGCCTCTTACTTTCTGGGTAGAGGCAGTCAACACTGCATGCTATGTGCTGAACAGAGTTCTTGTAGTTAAGCCATATGGAAAAACCCATTATCAGTTATGGATCAAGAGGCCACCTTTAATTGGCTTTCTAAGATCCCTTGGCAGCAGGTGTACCATACTTAACACAAAAGACAATTTGGCAAAATTTCTGAAAAGTCGGATGATGATATCTTGTTGGATATTCCTCCTACTCTATTGCTTAGAGAGTTTATAATATCAAAAATTAACAATTTGAAAAATCATCTAACATTGTTGCAAATGAGCACACTCCTTGTGTTTAGGGGAATGGCCCTGATTACATTTTTGATTTAGTATTGTTTCCCAACTATTCTAATCCATCTTATGAGAATGTTTTAGCTAGAACAGGTCCTCAAAATGATCTTGATCAACTGTTTGAGTTACCCAAACCCTATTCAAATTCTCCAAGAGTGACTGATGATCCAGTTCTAACTATCTTAAGATCTAGTAGCATAACCCTTTTAAGAGATAGTGAAGCTTCAACCAGTGTTCCTTCAACTGACACTGAACAACACCCGATTGATAGAAGCACTATTCTGAAGGAACAAGAAACTCTTAATACTACTTTTCAGCCAATCATTGATGATGATGCTTTTTTTCATTCGATCAGTCTTCATTGAATGACATTGAAACAATAGCTAGCCCAAGTGTTCATGCTCCTGAGCAAAATACGTCCAACTTGGATTTACCTTTCCAACTAGAAGTTATTCCTAGACTAAGGATTTATAACACTCATTCAGCTGAGAACATCATAGGAGAAGTCTCAGAAGGTGTGACAACAAGGGACAAACTCATCATGAGAATGTCTCCCTATACATATGCTTCTTGTCTCAGATGGAACCCAAGAAAGTAGAAGATGCCTTAAAGGATAGTAGTTGGATTCAGTCAATGCAAGTGGAGTTGCTTCAATTCAAGGGATAAAAGGTTTGGAACCTTTTCCCGCTACCATCTAGTCAAGTACCTATAGGCACCAAATGGGGTTTTAGGAACAAGAGAGATGATAGAGGCTTGATCATCAAGAACAAAGCTAGAATGGTTGTTTAAGGATATACCCAAGAGGAAGGAATTGATTATACCGATGTCTTTGCACCTGTTGCAAGATTGAAGTAGTTATAATCTTCCTTGCTTATGCTGCATCCAACATTTTTACTATCTATCAGCTTGATGTCAAGTGTGCCTTTCTATATGGAAATATAGATAGGAGGTCTATGGGTGAAAACCTCCAGGATTTGAAGACCCACAGCACCCCAACTATATGCGCAAGCTGGATAAAGCTCTTTATGGCTGCACTAGGCACCTAGGCTGTGGTATGAGACTTTGTCTCAATTTCTCCTAAAGAATGATTAACCTTGAGGTACCATTGATAAGACTCTTTTCACAAAGAAGTCTACAAAAGAAATAATGCTTGTTCAGGTCTATTTTTATGATATCATATTTGGTTCTTCAAATGACCAGATGTGTAGAGACTTTGAGAGCATTATGAAGAAGAAGTTTGAGATGAGTTCCATGGGAAAAATCGAATTTTTCCTTGGAATTCAAATGAATCGGATGAAGGAATGGTTCTTTTTCAATCAATCTAAGTATGTCTCCGATATCATAGAGAGAATTGATATGAAGGATTGCAAGCCAGCCAAGACACCCATACCCAGAAAGTATGACCTTTGTCCTGACTCTAAGGGGGAGGATACTGATCAACATCAGTATAGGGAAATCATTGGGTCTATGATGTATCTCACATCAAGTAGACCTGATATCATGTTTGCTACATGCATCTGTGCAAGATATCAGGCTGCTCTAAAGGTGTCTCACCTAGTTGCTGCCAAGAGAATCCTTAAATACCTCAAAGGAGCACCTAAATTAGGTCTTTGGTATCCTAGTAATAGTAACTTTAATCTCTATGGCTACTAAAATAGTGACCATGGTGGCTTCAACATCAACAAGAAATCCACATCTGGAGGATGTCAGTTTCTTGGTGGAAGGATCATCTCATAGAAATGCGAGAAGCAATCCTGTGTCTCTACATCTACTGTTAAAGTTGAATACTTTGCTGCTGCAAGTTGTTATGCCTCAGCTGCTGTCTATCAAAACTAGTTACTAGATTATGGATTCAGCTTCATGACCACTCCTATCCACATTGACAACAATAACCCTATCTCCATTATTGAAAATCCGGTGAAGCACTCCAAGACAAAGCACATTGATATCAGGTACCATTTCATTAGAAATATCTATTAGAAGAACCTGATCAAACTAATCAAAGTTGATTCAAATGAACAATATCTCATTAGATTTATTCATTAAAGGTTTTGATGAACAAAGACTTAAATATCTCATTACAGCTATTGGGATGATAAACATTGATTAGCCTATCTCACTTGAAAACCTTTTAGAAATGTGTAATGTCTTTTGTCATAACAATCTAAGCCCTGTTATAATAGGTTAAATTTCTAAGTATAGGTTTTTCCAAAGAAAAATTACCTTTGGAAGATTCATTTCATATCTATCGAAGCTAAATTCTCCACAGGAAATTCTCTCGAAAGAGTTTTTAGTCTCGGAAGAAGCGATTCATTGTATGTCAAATATACTTTCGAAGCATATAAAACTCTTAATTTTCAACGCACATCCTACTTTTGGAAGTAAGAAATTTACCTTCGGAAGATAATGGGCTTCGGAAGAAGATTATCTTCTCAAATCCATTATGCTTTAAAACAACCCTACAGTGTAATGGAAATCTTTAGGCCCCACACAGTAAAAAGCAAAAATTTGATTAACGATGTCGGGATCTTTAAAATGGTTTTTAACATTACCGCCACTGTCACATCTTTCTCCAAACCATCTTTTCACCTTATCCACCCCTAACATCGCCATTTCACCCATTTAAATAATTATGACTTCCCATTTTAATCCTTTACCAAATTTACTATCCAAAGCTTCCTTCACCCAAAATTCACCCTACTCAAACTTGTTTCATCATCTCTTTCCTACAGTGGCACTCAACCCTCAACACAACCAAGTCGCATTTCTTGACTCTGCCAAGGATGCAGACTTCTCAGACATCATCTCCTTTCTTATCCAATCTACATACTTTACCACTCTGAATGTGAACCCCACCGCTTACTTGAATCACATTGATGAAATTTGGGGTAACTGTCAGATAGTACTCCTAAACGGAGTTAGGATTATTTGGACGAGCATTTTTGGCTAGGAGTTGGTCATTATTGAACAAGTCATCCGGGAGCATCTAGAGCTCCATGATGAAGGCACTCCTACTAAGTTCCTCCAATCAGATCTTGATGATACATATCTCCAAATGGGATATGGTACAGATGTGAGTAGGTCTACGATGTATAAGTTCAATTTCTCCTGCAACTGGAAGTTCCTACTTAATGTGGTTCTCCATTGTCTGTCTAACAAGTCTGGGGGATGGGATCAAATCCTATATGAACAAGGTTCCTTAGTTCATGGATTGGTGATGAGCCTTTGCTTTAACTACTCAAGGTTTGTGTTGACTAACCTCTTGGGAACCTTGAAAAGGACAAATTCTTTATGTATCCTAGATTCATCCAGCACATAATCAACTATGAGTTGGACTAGAGTAAGCTTGTTTGTGCAGCTACTCTGCATGTCCCTCAAATAAGGCTGACCATCTCCAAAATCTTGAAGAGAGTGTCCACTAATTTCAATGGAAGACACACACGCTTCTTCTAGGTATGATTAAGCCAATGGTCGGTGACATCCCTGTTCACGCCACAGGTGATGAACCCACACCAACAACCACCCTACTTTGCCAGATCTTCCTACTCACCCCATCAAACACACTTATCAGATATGCATACCCTTGCTCAGTCTACTCTGATTGAGCAATCCCCTCCTGTTCAAACAAAAATAGCTAGAGTGGAAACATGGGCGACCACTAAGTCAGAGTTCTCACCATCCTTCTCATTTGACCTTAATATGGGATTTGAGCTTACTCAGTCTCAATTCCCTGAGCCCCAACCGCTGTAAGCCCTCAGGATGAGTCTCAAAACTCTCCTAAGAAACTAAAAAGGGATAGCCCCACCAAAGGCTCAATGCATGTAGATATTTACCAACAACTTATCCTTTACTGACCTTATCAGAACTGGTGAGGAGATTACGTCTCTTCATAGAAATGAAGTTGATCCATAACACCCTCTAACGGACCAATAGGGCCTAGAGGGACCTCTTATCTCAAGCACATATCAGTTAAACCCAACTGAGGCGAGTCCCATGGATGTGGAGGGGACTCATGTAGATTGAGCTGCCACTATTGAAGAAAACTCCTTGGATCCTCAGCCTAGTGGTACAATCTCTTTGACTAAATCTATGGCAATCATGCCTTTTTATGACTCTGAAAGAGACATCCTTAGGCAAGGGAAGCCAGTGTGCTAAGAAACCACATTTGGTGGTGACGGTGAACATACAAGGTATGTTACCTCATCTCCCCATGATTCTTCAAAAGAAGATAAGGATAGTATGCAACTCACCATTCACGACCTAGTTTCTAAAGTCTCAAACCTTGAATCAAAGGTTAAGACTTTAGAGGATAGGTCTGCCACTCAGTAACTTGAGATTGAAAATCTTAAGGCTCAACTAGCTAAGAAACAAATTGAGAGATCAATCAGGCATGTACCTACTCAGGTCTTACTGACCTCTTCCTCTAGCTCATCTAGCTCTCAAGATGATACTACCAAAAAGAGGGAGAGTGTTCAGAGACAAACAACAGAGGAACCATAAAGCCAAGCTTTAAATTCTCTATCTACCAGATACCCGACTCCTACATCAATAGTCATTCCTGAGTCTCCTTAAATTGTCCTGCAAATGAACCCAGGATGCTTAGAGATCTCAACAGGATCTTCTCCAAGTTCCTATTGAGATCTTCTTTAGATCAGCCTAGCCATGATGCAGCTATGATATACTTTGGAGTGAAAATCGTAAGACGCTAAGTGCACCTTCTACCACTCTAGAAGAAGTTGGTCAACCAAAGGCCCAATGGATCCTGAGATTCATTTAGAAGGGAAAATAAGGACTAATGGCCTATTAACTGAAACAACAACTAAAGCTGAAGTCAAAGCCTTGGAAGAACAATTTCAATTTTCCGAAGCTGAGATGGAAGCTGTGGAAAGCATGCCCTCCTTGTCTGAGAATCTAATCATCACTTATGCAATTCTAGAGATAACATCTGAGGTGGATAGTGAGGACTTTCTCAAATAACCCCTACTCAGACAACTTCATTATCTCCATCCACCATTTTTCAATCTGAACCCTCCATTCAAGAACCACCAAAGTCTAGCACTTCGAAAGATGTCAAAGGCAAAGAAGATGACTGCGGAAGAGCTTCAGGAGGAGAAGAGGACTGAGAAACTTAAAAGAAAAGGTAGACTCCCAACTGGGAAGTTTCTAACTACTAGTATCAAAACAGCTGCAGCCAACCAGGAGGCAGTTAATAACAAGAAAAGGGTGGAGATCATTGACAAGCTCATCAAGCTCATAAAGAAAAGGGTGGAGATCATCTCAACTGGGAAGTTTCTAACTACTACCACTGGAGGATTTAGTGGATCTAAAAAAAACCATGTTTGTAGATTGAACGAAGGGAGGAAGCAGCAAGTTGGCCTTAGAGGAGGAAAGAGAAAGGAAGAAAAGGGAGTGATCTGTAGCTTAGGAAGGAAAGAATAACTTTTCTAACCTCTAGGGGTTTCTATCTTCAAAAACTATCTCCACACAACAATGACACGAACCTATGACCCTTTAACAAAGAGCAGGATCAACTAGAGAAAGAGAGGAAGAAAGCTGCAAAAGAGAATAGAGGGTGATGAAGAGAAATGAAGAAGAAGCTGGGTTCATTGCTGCCAAGAAGAAAGATTATCTCGGGGCTTATGGCTTCTCTGGTAGGCAAGTGGGACCCATGTCTGAAAAGACACTACAGCGACATGTAAGTGACATCAAGCTGAAATTCGTTCGGGAAAAAGAAAAAGATGTACAAAAGGGGATAGGGGTTGGTCTTCATACCAACACGTCAACCGCAACCTACAGCCCAAACTCAATCCCATCCTCCCCCTGAGCCTTTCTTATTTCCCTTCCCTATGAAACTGAACCCACTTCCAAACCTTAACCCCTGACCCACAACAACCATATACCTACCTCATCACCACAACCACCTCAACTAATCGCCCTCACCTACACACACTACCCAGAACCCAATACCACTACTTACCCAACAACCATCCAAACCACCATACCATCCCCTCAGCCTTCTAAACATCTCTCCTTAGAGAAGTTTAAGGAGATCAACATGAAGCTCATCACATGCACAACCATGAGCGACATCTCTTGTGAGGAGATTCTGTCAAGCTAACTTTGTTGATGGATCCTTATTATCCCTCACAAGAGATCATTCGTTAATCTTCCAAGAGGAACATTGGACTAGGCTGTTAAACTTCTTGCCCTCAACTCATATTCTCTCAATGATGAATAAAAGATGCTACGAAGGAAGTTGCTGACTCTGCTGGATGCCAAGAAGGGGGACAAAGTACATAGCAAACCCCTTGTGCCAAGAAAGAAGATTATCTAGTGGAGGTTTGAAGACTCTTGTCATAACTTTGTTGTTGAGAGAGAGAATGGTAAAAAGGCTTAATGTTTCGTCTCTGCTACACTTGAGCAGATTTGATATTGCTGAGTTAGCTGAAAAACCATTCTCCAACGCCTCAAACTCCAAGGCTGCAGCCCATATTAGAAATCACCGGCAGCCTTCACATTGATGAGCTAACCACTAGGACAAGGATGAAGAGCAGTCAAAATGGAGAGAGACGAGGAAGGAAATGATCAACAACCAAAGGCAAAGCCTTTCTCTAAATAGTTGTAGATCCTAAACTTGAATCCATTGTTAGATGGGAGTATGACTATAACTCTCATCAACTAACTCTCTTTAGGGGAGCATAACAAAGGGTGCATGTCATTAGAAGTGACAGAATGGATCTCCTGTCCATTGATGACTTGCACAAACTTCTCAACACAACTTCTAGACAAAACAAAGAAACAGACAAATATCTCATGTCCCTTGTGCAGAAAGTTTTGAGAAGCAAAAGTAAGTGAGGATTTGGTAGCATCATCCTAAGGGGATTTTGTTAGAACTAGAAAAGCTGGTTCAACCAAACCAACTACTTAGACTATTTTTAGTGCAACTTATAAAGGACTATTTTTGGTGCAACCGAAACCAACTACTTAGACTATTTTTGGTGCAACTTATAAAGGCCTTCCGAAGCTAAGTGCGGAACTTCTGAAGGAAATGGAGTTCTTCCGAAGATAAAGTGCAAGTTCACTTCCAAAGGAAAAGCTCCAACATTCAAAGACAAAGTCGTCTCTTCCGATGTTCAAGACTTTGAAGAATTCAAAGACAATGATTTCCAAAGCAGAAGTCCTCAAGGCACAAAAGAAGTAGCCAGTGAAACTAAGGATCTCAATTAGGAAATATTAGTTTTAAAGTAAATCAAGTTAATGTTTGTAGAATCAACATTAACCTTGTTTAATAGTTCAATGTAAAATATAATGATTGATGATTATGATGAACACAATAATATGAATACAATTAATGCGAAAACAAGATTTAATTCAAACGTATTTCATTAAAACTGATTATGATTACAGATGAATAAACAATGCATACTATAAACAATAAATTCTTTGATTGTGTTGATGTTGATATGACGGCTGCTAGGGTTTATGTTTGTGTGAATTGATGTGATGTTTTTGTGTTGATCATCTAATGTTAGCCACCGCCTATTGTGTGTTCATCTCTCATATGATGTGAAACATAGGATTTATTTATAGGCAGTGTGGTTTTAGGTAAGGAAACATCAGATCTCTTGGGATTTGTATGACTGTCTTGTTGACGTGTTGACTTGTTGACTTGTAACACTTGTATTATTTTAATACAATTGTTTGGACTTTGCAGCTGCATAGTCTTCCGTAGATGTTTGTTCTTCCACAGAAATCTTTTTCTTCCGAAGGTACTTTGTTCTTACAAAGATACTTTTTTCTTCCAAAGATATCTTGTTCTTCCGAAGGCATTTGTTCTGTCGAAGGTATCACGACTTGTACTTTAGAGCTGTTTGTTCATCCGCAGAAGATATTCGGATGACCATTTATGTAAGAAACATATCTATGGAAGAACAAAAATGTTCATCTGTAGATGTTTCTTACACTTTGTCAATCTCACAAATTGACCAAGTATAATGTTTTTCTTGCAAACATAAACAAATCAACACAAACAAGGGTTAACCTATATACATAATCCATAACTGAATGAGGATAATGTTTTTCTTGACACCATTTTCTTGTTGAAGTATGAGACGACATCCTTTTGATCATCGTACTTGTACATGATCTCCATTCTGCATATTTTTGGTAGTGTCTCAAAGTTTAGACCCAAAATGTCTTCTTCTGTTATGAGAGTTTCCACAACACTTTGATTATTGACATTTCAAGCTCATCTTGTTCTAATATCCTCAGTTCGGATACTTCCTTGATGTTAGCTCCTTTCAACATCCAACTTCATATCTTCTTCTCTATATGACTTTGCATGCAATTTATTAATCACATGAATCATGTGCACATAGGCATGATCATGCTGATCTCTTTGATCATTAGCCTTGGAAGAATTTGTCATGCAAATATGAAGTGTATCTAGGGTGGAGTAGCTTGATTTCTAGAGTCTAATACTTTTAGCTTTCTTAATTTCTTCATTCCTTAACAACACCCAGCTCTTTAGTTCTCTCAACATATCCTCATTCAGTTATGGAAATGTATATTGAGTGCCTTCTATATTCTTGATTGTTATTGTTGTTCGTTTGAATACCCAACGCTCGTCAAAAATTCCTCATCAATCAATGTAGAGAGTTGGATTTTGATCTTCTCTTGTTTCTTTTCTTGTGCACACCATCTTCTTTTCTTGCTTCTTTCAGCAAGTCATCCTTGAATTTTGTTTTTAATTTCCCAACATATATGAATAAATCTCTTCCTCTTGGGCTTATTGGATAGTTTGAGATGATTAAGCTCTGGAGATCACATATATGAGCATTGGAAGCAGTATATACTGATTAAAGTAAATGATAGTATTAAAATCTTCCAGATACCTTCTTGATTAGTGCACAGTCCCACTCTGGATCAAATTTCCAGGCCATAATCCTGTTTTCCTCCCTCAGTAGAGGTGAGAGTTGTAATATGATCAAACAACTGGATTAGAGAATATTTTCCTTCAGTAATCTCTATCATAGTTGTGCCCATGTCCATACATTTCCAAGAATTACCTCTCTTGGTTCTCTAATGAGTTTTTCCTTTTCTTTGTATGATCCTAACTTTCAACTATCACTGGCTTATCAGGAGTTTTCATTTGATGTTCATAAGAGGAATAGTTGCTTCAGTCCTAATCTGACTCTAGTTTCAAGCTCAACAGACATCACATGCTCCATCATCCTCCTTAGCTCACTAACTGATCTTCCTTTAAGCTTATGGATTTTGTAGTTGTGACCTTGTAGCTAACATGTCATGTTTTATTTGCTTAACTTGGTTGTATCACAGTAACCAAAGTCTTTCTTGATCTTCTGAATGGCTTGGAATCTAGTGAATGCTTCATAGTCACAATTTGGGATCATGAATCTAGCAAGCTTAAACTCTTTCAGCAGATCCTTCATTTCAGTCAAATTCATCCTCTCACCTATGTCATATGAAACCCATGGTTGATTAGTGTCATAAAACCCATTGATTCAAGCCTCTCTTCCAATATGTCTTTTTGTTGTTAGTAGATCATCAGCCTTTGACACTTCTTGATCTTTGTCAGTTCCTTTTTAGAGAGCTCTTTCCATTCTTCATCACTATCAGTTTCATCAAGAATATATGCTTTGAAGTTCATACAGCCATTGAAGGTGTGTGCTCAGGTGATATAGGCCTTGATCTTTGGGTGAATCTTCAACCTCGATTACTTCCTTCTTGAGTGACCCCAAATACTTCATTTTAGTGAGTATCAGATTATTTTTATGGGGTCTCAACAGATTCTTTTGGTTGTTTTGTTGCAGGAGTAGGATTTGATTCCAGGGCACGGATTTTAATTTTTAGCTCCTCAATCTCTTCTTCTTTCCTTTCAATAAAACAGATTGAGTAGAGAAAGAGTCGGTTACGATCAATTTTCATCATCAGCTTCTTATTTTCAGCCTTCTCAAACGTCATTTATTCTTTGAGCTTAGATTCTTGTTGAAGAAGAGCATCAATCACTTTATTGTTGCATTATGCATCTTCTCTTAATCTTTTATTCTTGATTCTTGCTGCATCAGCTAATCATCCTTTTCTTATATCATCCCTTTCAACTCTTGAATTCTTTGCTTTCTATAGTTTGACTTGACAACAAGCTTGTTGTATTCCACAACCAAATAACTCTTGTTGATTGTGATTTCATCATCATTGAGATTAGTTTCATGGTAAGCAATCACATCAACAAAGTTGTCTTCTTCTTCTTCATTTTGATGCTGAGTAGTAATTTCATCATTATTCATATCTTTAGGTGCTACACTAGCTGAGCTTGAATTGGGCTCAACAGGTTGCTCTGCCTGTTCTTGATGTGGTTGTTGTCGTTGTTGATGGTCAGTGACTGGAGAGACAGGTTCAGTATCATTTAAATGGACAAGGGATTCAGTCTTGGTTGGTGACAGTTGAATTGTACTTGCTTGTGAAGCTAAGACTGTCTCCCCGGTGTAAAAGCTCTCAGTGGATTGCTTTTATGGAGTTGGAGAATGATTTGTGAAAGAGGGTGAATTGGAGAGATTGATTGAGTGTTTTGGCTGGCAACTGATTATGATTGGGGTGTTTGAGATTGATTTAGTGATAGAGGGTGGATTGGAGAGATTGGTTGAGTGTTTTGGCTGGCTAGTGATTTTGATTAGGGTGTTTGAGGTTGTTGGTGAATGAGTGATTGACGACGAGGTGAAAGTGAGGCTTCCACAGAGTTAGTAGGTGAATTCCCTTGAGGTTCTTCCCATATCAATTCTTGTGGGATGTTGGCATTCGGGTTAGCTACATGCGCAAACATAGGCATGTCTTCTCCTTCATACCTTCCACTTATCTTATTCAGAACAGATCTCCCTAGGTGTGCTTGAACAAACACATCACCATCTATAACAATACCTGGCAGATCAGCATTGATGATTAATTGCAAGAATCTGGGAAACATATACATCTTGTTGGCCTTCTGCACCTTAATTTGTCACACAAACTACTGAAAATATACTTCGAGTAGTTGTATGTCCTGCCCTCAAAAATACCATAATTCCAGAAGAAAGTGCCTTGAAATCTGTCAAGTCCAGATTTCCTATTAGAGATGCACTTTAAGTAAGTGTGACATAGAAATCTATATGGCTTGCATAATCTTCCTTTCTTGATCTCCCCCTTTTCAAAGTCACCGTCATATTCCATTAGGTAGAATACTTACTCTATGTAAGCTTCTTGTTCTCCAAACTCTAGTACCCTTCTCTGTCCTTAGTCTCTCATTCTTAATCTCAGCCATAATCACTCCTGATTCTTCATCGTCCTCAGTTTGTGTTATGTTCCGGAAATCGTTTATATGATCTTGATGAATCACAGGCTGTACTGATAAGCTTAGAAGAGCCCTGATCGTCGTAAATATCTAATGATGTCTCAGTATCCTTATGACATAGGGTCGTCTAGATTTAAGAACGCACACACATTGTGCTCCCCTCCAAATCGATTAGCCATCTGTTCATAAGAATGAAGACGAGTATGTTAAAACTAAGTTATCATTTTTGAAGAATACGAAGAGTTTAAATGTAATGATGAATCAATCAGTTCACTACTGATGTTTGTGATATGATTTACCTATAGATTGAGACTTAAAATTAGATTTAAATGTTGTTTGATGTTTAAGATTTGAGTAATTTTGAAATTAGATGAGGGAGGGATGAGTTTTTGACTAACGAACTTCTAGGTCAAAAAGGTCCTGTAAAAGTGAATAATGAATTCCAAGTCAAAATATCATTTATACTCCCTCAGACACATTTATTTCATTTATTTAATGAATGGGTCCACTTTCTTATTATTCTTATTTTATTATTCTTCCGTGGAATTTATTTGTTTCATAGATTTCAGTGCATAGTGTATCCGTAGGATATCTGCGGATGCCTAACTTAAAACTGAAAGTTTGAATTGAAGTAACTTGATTTTCCATAGGTTACCACTCTATGGAAATGAATTATACTTGTAAAATATTAACTTATTTGTAGGTTACCCATCTACAGATAGTCATATTTTACTTCCCCTTAGTTTTACATTGTAGCTTCTACTGATGTTTACAATGCACTGTAGCTTCTATTGATGCTAAGCATGCACTGTAGCTTCTGCTGATGTTTATAATGCTTAGTAGCCTCTATTGATGTTTACAATGCACTGTAGCGTCTGTTGATGCTAAGCATGCACTGTAGCTTCTGTTGATGTTTAAAAAGCCAGGATTGAATTTATTCTGTTGTATAGTTTTATCACTAATAGAAATATGTATTGCTATTGGACCTTGTTGACTTTGTATTCATGACAATTGTGCACAAAAGGTTTATATATTAAAAACTTCATGTATCCAAAAGCCAAGTTAGTGCTCAGGTTGCAACTCCTTTATATTGACAATTCATTAGAAAATTTTGTTATTCTATTGTTTTCATGATTCTAGTCCCCCTAAATTTTTAATCAATGATAAATAAAAGCATTTATCATAAATTTATAAGAAAAATATGATGAAAGACACATATCTGTCCAAACATGCTAAACAAAAGAAATCAAGTTAAAATAAATAAGTTAAAATAAATAAAATTGAAATGAGTACTATGTACAAGCATACATACACATAGAATGGTATTATACTATGACACTAAGCATCTATTGATACTTGATTTTAGTTTTAATTGATTTGTTTGATAAATTGACACTTGATTTTAGTTCTGATTGTAATATTTTTGTCCACTAATACATACAAGAGTATTGTGTCAACTAGGCATGCTATTTATCATGTTTTCATGTTTATTAAGACGTAACTGTTATGGGCTTCACATTCAGTTTACTTAGAGTTTGTCCTCCCTTTATGAGTCAAATCATCACCTTTTCACACTTAGAAACTATGTACTTTACGTTATAAGTTCTATTTTGAGATGCATTGGACATCTCATTAATGCATTTATGTGAAAGTACTAAATTTATATACAGTGATCACAAACGATTCTTTTAAGAGCTTAGATATGATCATCAACAGTCACCAGGTCTTTAATTCCGTAAAACAAGGTGACGTAAACTCGGGTCTTTGTTTACATAAAATAGAGGGTTGATGAGGATCATGATCTTTTCACACACATGTCTTTGTATACACCAAACAGAGGGAATATGATTTGCAAATATAGACATTAAAATGTTGGTACGTAGTGTGCTTAGATGAGTGATTTGGTCATATCAGAATGAGACTTACTTGTTGTATCCTCAAAATGAAGCTTCCACCATGTTTGGCATGCACTTAGTGTAGTTTCCAGTCAGGATAAACCTCCTCACATATCAAGAAACTTGATTAGATTTTCATGATTCTTTACAATTCAGGAAGAAGCAAATACATAGTGTACTATCATTTTCTAAACATATGTCATCCAGAATTAACAGACACTGATAGATTCTAAGCTTTGGAAGATGTTTCAAAAGTTTCTGCTGAAGGTAATTGTAATCTTCCAAAGGATAATTTTTATTTATTTTATTATTTATAAGTATATACAAGCATACACACTCCTTTTCTTGTTTATAATGATTAATCTAAGTTAATCATACCTAGAGACTCAACAAGAAATTAAATCTAACTGAATCAAAGGCTTTAGCGAATAAATCAACAAGCTGATTTGTTATATCCACTTTGACTACTTGGTCAAACCTTTTTTTGAACATTCTCTCAAAATTGATATCTTATTTCAATGTGTATTGTTTTACTATGTTGCACTAGATTAGTATTAATAAACATAGCAGCTGAGTTGTCAATATAAATTAAAGTAAGAAGGAGTTTTGTAACCATAATCAAGTAAATTGTTTTGCAACCAAAGCACTTGAGAGCAACCAGCTGAAGCGGCTATGTACTCAGCCTTAGCTGTGGATACAGACACATTTGTTTTCTTTTTGCACTGCCATAAAAAGTCTTGGTCCTAAGAATTGACATCTACCAGTTGTGCATTTTTTGTTGTTATCGCATCCTCCATAATCACTATCTGAGTATGGGTAGAGGGTAAAGTCACCATCCTTTCGATACCAAAGTCCAAGAGTAGGCTTTCCTTTCAAATATCTGAAAATCCTCTTCACAACATTCAGATGAGACTCTTTTGGATCTGATTGGTACCTAGCATAAACACACATAGCAAATATTATGTCAGGTCTACTAGCAGTTAAATACTTAAAAGATCCTATCATTGATCTAAACAATCTTTGATCAACAGATATTCCTGTAGGATCAGGTACATCTTGTCAATTTTTGATTCAGGTGTTTTGCATGAGGATGCATCACCATGATTATATTTCTTTAATATTTGAAGGATATATTTCTCTTGATTGACGAAGATGCCATCTGTTTTCTAATGAACTTGAAGACCAAGGAAAAAGGTTAATTCTCCCATTGAACTCATCCAAAATTCAGATTTCATCAACTCTTCAAAGTTAACACATAGTCTCTTGTTCGTTGATCCAAATATAATGTCATCTACATATATTTGTACAACTAAGATATCTTGATGTTCTAGCTTGAGGAAGAGAGTCGGATCAATAGTTCCGCTTTTGTAGTCATGTTTCAGCAAGAAAGATGATAATGTTTCTGCAGGATTGGTTTATGTCACTAAACACTTGGTTTTTCTCTCAAACTCACTTAAACTACACTCGGATGAAGCAGAGTCTCTCTAAGAGTTTATAATAATATAATAAGTAACAATGAACACATAAATAAAATTTTCAAGGTACTTGCATATATCGCTTCTCAACTCAAAGTATTACAACTCTTACAAGCATTTTTCATGAGTTACAATGAAACATATATAATGCTACCTACAGCCGGATATACTATGATACGAGCTGAAGTCCTCTAACTAAAGCAAATACTACAAAGCTATAGTTTAAGTATCTTAGATAATGTCTTATCTAAGATATGGTAGTCATGACATGTCCATGACTTACCTTTTGTTACCAACTACATTTGCAACTGTGCAACTCATAAAGGTAAACAGTGGAATAAAGTATGGTCAACTATATGGCTTTTGAGAAAACGCCATGCCGTATATCAGATGTCTGCAGCGGAGTGTCAGAGACACCATACTTATGTCCATTGGTTCATAGTAGTGTCTTCCAAAGGGTAGTTGGCTTTGGAAGAACAAGTTCTTCAGAAGCCACTTATACTTCGGAAGAGGCTACATCTTCCGAGGCTTGAGGATTTCTTCTTTTCTTCATACTTCGGAAGTTGTCTTCTGATCTTTTCTTCTCAGACTTGATTATCGAAAGTGAACACTTTGACATCAGAAGTAGTGTTTGTCTTCGGAAGTTGATCTTGCGCTTTGTCTTCGGAAGAACTCTATTTCCTTCGGATGGTCCACACTTAGCTTCGGAAGCCTTTTATTAGATACACCAAAATAGTCTAAGTGATTTGGTTTTGGTTGCACCAGCCTTCTTCTTGATCCAACAAACTCCCCCTAGGATGATGCTACCAAAATCTCATTTGTTTCTACCTCTAAAAACTTTCAACACCAGGGAAAGCATATATTTATCTGTTTCTTTGTTCTTCGCAGAGTGGTGCTGAGAAGCTTGTACAAATCATTAGTTGATAGGAGATCTAGTCTGTCACTCTGAATGATGTGCACCCTCTGTAGGAAGCCTCTGAAAAGAGATAGTTGATGGGAGCTGTACCTACACCCATCTAACTATGGGTTCCAATTCGGGACGTTCCACCATCTGTAGAAAGGTTGTGCCTTTGGTGGTTGATCTTTCCTTGTCTTCCTTCTCTCTTAGTTTCAACTCCTTTTGAATCTTTGCTTTTGTGTTTAACTCAGCAAGATGAAGGCTGCTAAGGTGACTATTGATGTGAGCAGCATTTTCTGAGTTGGAGGGATTGGAGAATGGTTTCTTTGCTAACTCAGCAATGTCAAATCTGCTAGAGTGTAACAAAGAGGAGGCATTCAGCTTGTTGTTTTCACCATTCTCTCTCTCCACAACAAAGTTATGAGAGGCATCATCAAACCTCCACTGGATGATTTTCTTTCTTAGCAGAAGGAAATGACTATGAATCTTGTCCCCTTTCTTTGTATCTAGTAGAGTCACCACTTTCTTTTCAATTTCTTCTCTTCATTGTTTAGGAGTCAGAGTTGATTCCAAGAAGTCTAGCAGCATGGTCAGTGTTACTCTGGGCAGATCAAGAAATTGATCTCTTGTGAGGGAACATGAAGATCCATCAACATAAGTCAGTTTGACAAAATCTTCCTCACAAGAGATGTCGCTCAAGGTTGTGAAATTTATGAGTTTTATCTTGATTGCCTTGAATTGTTCCAAGGAGAGATGTTTGGAAGGTTGAGGGGATGGTTTGAAAGGTTTTGGTGCAGTGGTTCTGGAGAGTGTTTTGGGTTGGAGGATGGGTAGTTTAGGTGGCTTGGGTGAGAAAGAAGGTAAGGATAGTGGTGTAGTTTTGGGTGTGTAGAGTTCAGTTTTGATGGGAAATAGAGAGGGAATTGGTTCAGGTTGGGGTTGAGTGGATGGCTTGAAGATCATCTCTTGTACCCTTCTATACATCTCTTTCCTTTTGCCTATACAAATGTCAGCCTTGATTTCACTAACATTTGTTTGAGTGTCTTCTAAGACATGGGCCCACATGCCTACCAAAGAAGTCGTGAGCCCTGAGATAGTCTTTCATCTAGGCTTTCTCACCGATCTTCTTGGTTGCAGGGACCCTAGCTTATTCTTCTTTCTTCTTTTTTTTCCCTCAACTTCTCTCTTGCAGCTCTTTTTCTCTTTTTTTCCAGTTGAACCTACTCTTTGTTGAAGAGCCATAGGATCGTATCATCATTATGTAGAGATAGTTCTTGAAGAGAGAAACCTTTGGACATTAGGAAAGCTATCCTTTCCCTCCAGAGCTGCATGTCAGCTTCCCTCTTTTCTCTTTCTTTTTTCTTCCTTTAAGGCCAACCATGTTGCTTCCTTCTGTTGTTCATTCTGCATCCTTGTTGCTTTTTCCAGCTCTACCAACTTTTTTAATGGTAGCAGGAGTATGCCTTCATGGCAGCTCCAAGCTTGATGAGCTGGTCAATGATCTCTACCCGACTGCCTCCTGGTTGGCTGCAGCTGCTTTGGAGCTGGCAGCAAACAGCTTCCTAGTTGGAACTCTACCTTTTCTTTTAAGCTTTTCAATCCTATCCTCCTCCTAAAGGTCTTCCGTAGTCATTTTCTTGTTTCCTTTGCCATCTTTGAAAGTTCTTGACTTTGGTGGTCCTTGGAAGGAGGATTCAGATTGTAAGATAGGTAATGAAGGTGTCTGAGCTAGAGGTTGATTGAGAAAGTCCTCACTATTGACCTCAGATGCCCGCTCTAGAATTGCATCTATGATGATTAGATCCTCGGACAAGGAGAACAGTCCTTTGCAGCTTCTATCTCTACTTCAGAAGATTCAGTTGTTCTTCCGAGACTTTGACTTCAGCTTCGAAAGTTTGAGGGAGTGTGGTATCTGTCCCAACAGTTTTGGTTGCTGGGCCATTAGTCCTCATTTCCCCTTTGAACTTAATCTCAGGTTCCATTTGGACCTTAGGTTGACCCACTTCTTCCATAGTGGTAGAAGGTGCACTTATCCTCTAAAGCTCTTTAGCTCCAAAATTACATCATAGCCGCATCAGGGCTAGGCTGATCTTGAGAGGATCTCATTAGGAACTTGGAGAAGAGCCTATAGAGAACTTGAGAATCCTTGGGTCTATCTGCAGTACAACTTGGGATGGCTCAGGAAAAGTAGTTGCAATGGAAGCCAAATATTTTGAAGTTGAAGTTTGGCTTAGTGGTTTCTTAGATGTTTGCTCTAAACACTCTCCCCCTTTTGGTAGCATCATCTTGAGAGCTAGATGAGCTATAGGAGGAATCAAGGAGACCTAAACGGGTACATGTCTAACAGATCTCTCAATGTGTTTCTCACTAATTGAGCCTTGAGACTGTCAATCTCATGTTGATGAGTAGCAGACCTATCCTCTAAAGTCCTAACCTTGGATTCAACATTTAAAACTTTAGACAGTACGTCTTTGATGATGAGTTGCATTCTTCCCTCATCTTCCTTTGAAAAATCATAGGGAGATGCGGTAACATACCTGGTATGTTCATCATCACCACCAGATGTGGTTTCTTGCACCCTGGTTTCCCTTGCTTATTGATGTCTCTTTTAGAGTCATCAAAAGGCATGGTTGCCGCAGATTCAGTCTTAGAAATGTTACCACTGTCCACAAAGTCCATTGAAGCACCTTCTGTAGTGGCAGCTGAATCTGCATGAGTCCCCTCCACATTAGTGAGACTCACCTCAATAAAGGTTTGCTGAAGGGGGCTAGAGATAAGAGGTCTCTCTAGGCTTTATTGATCTTTGAGAAAGTGTTGTAGATCAACTTCATTTCCATGGAGAGATGTAATATCTTCATCAATTTTGAAGAGAAGGTCAATAAAGGATAGAGAGGTTAATCCTATTGACCCGGGACCTTGATCAATGTCTACTAGCATTGAGCCTATAGTGGGGTTGTCCCTTTTTGGCTGCTCAAAGGTATAGATACTCACCCTGAGGGCTTTCAGTTTAGGTTTCGGGCTCATGGTTTGAGACTAAGGAGACTCAGACTAAGTGGGAGCCCATTGTTCCACTCTAATCTTTTTGGATTGAACAGGAGGAGCTTGTTCAATTAGAGAAGATTGAACAAGGGTTTGTTTGGGGCGTCTGTGATGGTGATGGGATGAGAAGGTAGGTTTGGCAATTTGATGGCAGTTGATGGTGTGGGTTCATCACCTGTGGGGTTAATAAGGATGTGACCAGGAGCTATTTGCTTAGTCATACCTAGAAGAAGAGTAGTGTATCTTCTAGTGAAATTGGGGACACTTTCTTCAAGTTTTAAAGATGGTCGGCCTCATGTGAGGGACAGTTAGAGCAGCTGCACAGACAAGCTGACTCTGGTCTAGCTCACAATTGATTATGTGCTGGAGAAATCTGGGATACATGAAGAATGTTTCCCGCTGGAGATTTCCCATGAGATTGTCAGCAAAAATGTTGAGTTGTTGATTCTAAGGCTTCTCACAATTTCATGATCTAGGCACCCTAGTTTGTATGGAATTTGATCCCATCCCAACATTTATTAGACAGGCAATAAAGAACGACATGTAGCAGGAACTTCCAGCTGTATGAGAAGTTGAACTTGTAGACTGTGGACCTACTGACGTCTCTACCATATCCCATTTGATGTAGGTGTTGTCCATTTCTGTTTTGGGGAACTCTGTGGGGCACCTTCATCATGAAGCTCGAGATGCTCCCTCATGAGTTGATGAGTAATGAACAACTCCTAGCCACAAATGCTTGATCGAATTACACGAATCCCATTTAGGCTTTCAATCTAACCATTTTCCCAAATTCAGCAACATGATCTAAGTACACAGTAGGACTAATAGTTAGGGAAATGTAATAGGATGACTGGGTAAGAAAGGAAATGATTCAGAGAAGTCGGCATCTCTTGAGGAATCAAGAAGTGTGACTTGATTGTGCCGAGGGTTAAGTGCCATTTGTGAAAGCTGAAGGTGAGTGAGTTTGGACTGGCAGTAAGTGTGGTAAGGATGAAAGTGAATAGTCAGTATTATTAAAAGATGGTGAATGGTGGTAGAAGGGGTTTGGATAAGATGATGTGATGTTTTCGTGGGACATATGACAGGGGTGGTAAGGTTTCAGTTCAGTTAGATAATCTGACATCATTAACAAAATCTTTACTTTTTACAGTGTGGTGCCCAAAAGATTTCCGTGACACAGTAAATCTTTCTTGCGACTATAAACTACTTCCGAAGGTAATTTGTCTTCCGAAGGAAATATTTACATCCCAAGGTAGAATTCTATTTCCCAGAGTAAAGATTACTTTATGAATGGAGAGTTTTCATAAGCTTCAGAAGTAGATCTGATATGTAATCAATCCTTCTCCCGAGACTAAAAACTCTTCCGAGAAAAAAAATTTTCCTTGAAGGAATTTTTGTTCGGAAGATATGTAAAACATCTTCCGAGGGTTAATTCCTCTTCCGAAGAATTTATACTTAGTAAAAATTTCAGAGATAGACCTTTTGTAACAGGGCTTAGATTGCATTGACATAAGCCATTACATATTAAAAAGGTTTTCAAAAGAGATACACTAATCAATGTTTATCATCCCAATAGCTGTAATGAGATACTTAAATCTCTGTTCATCAAAAGCTTTGGTGAACAAATCAGCACATTGTTCATTTGAATCAACTTCGATTAGCTTGATTAGACTTTTCTCATGAATATCTTTAATGAAATGATACCTGATATAATATGTTTTGTCTTGGAGTGCTTCACCAGATTTTCAGTGATGAAGATAGCACTATTATTGTCAATGTGGATAGGAGTGCTCATAAAGTTGAATCCATAGTCTATCATTTGCTTCTGAATCCACAGCAGCTGAGCATAGCAACTTGCCGCAATAATGTATTCAGCTTCAGTAGTTGATGTAGAGACACAGGATTGTTATATGCATTGCCATGAGATGATCCTTCCACCATGAAATTGACCCTCTTGATGTTGCTTTCTTGTCAATGTTGCAGCCATCATAGTCACTGTTAGAGTATCCATAGAGATTAAATTGTTGTTCCTTGGATACCAGAGACCTAATTTAGGTGCTCTTTTGAGGTATCTGAGGATTCTTTTGGCAACAGCTAGGTGAGACACCTTTGGAGCAGCCTAATATCTTATATAAATGCTTGTAGCAAACATGATATCAGGTCTACTTGATGTAAGAT
This sequence comes from Flaveria trinervia, assembly GCA_025506515.1. Lineage (NCBI taxonomy): Eukaryota > Viridiplantae > Streptophyta > Magnoliopsida > Asterales > Asteraceae > Flaveria > Flaveria trinervia. The sequence goes on from CM046451.1 coordinate 38,775,798, forward strand.
ACATCAAAGAACCAATAATTGCCTGTACTGATGTTGATCAGTATCCTCCCCCTCAGAATCAGGATAGAGATTATGGTTTCTAGGTATGGGTGTCTTGGCTGACTTGCAATCTTTCATGTCGCATCTTTCTAAGGTGTCATTGGCATACTTAGATTGATTGATGAAGAACCCTTCCTTCATTTGCTTTACCTGAATTCCAAGGAAAAAGTCCATTTTTCCTATGGAACTCATGCCAAACTTCTTCTTCATGATGGTTTCAAAGTCTTTACACATTTGGTCATGTGAGGAACCAAATATGATGTCATCAACATAGACATGATCGAGCAAGATGTCCTTTTCAGACTTCCCTATGAATAGAGTCTAATCAATAGTACCTCTGATGCACCCTGAAAGGATCATACATGCCAATTCAATGGGTGATTTGATGATTGCTTTGATGGAATCCCACAAGTCCAAGAAGAAATGAGGATGAAGATCCTGCTTAGAAAAACCAAGTGTTGTCTTCCGCATTTGTCAATGCGGAAGACATGAAACAAATACAGACAAGTATTTGTTCTTCCGCATTAAAAAATGCGGAAGACCAAGAATCAATGCGGACAAGACTTTGGTCATCCGCATTTGACAAATGCGGATGACCGAACAAATGCACATAAGTATTTGTTCATCTGTATTAACCAATGTGGATGACCAACATACTAATGCGGATGATCAAGTGAAGAAATGCTAATCAAGTTAAGTCATCTGCATTTGTCAATGCGGATGAACAAGCAAAGATGCGGATCAAGACTTAGACTAGTTCCGATGTAATAGGTTAAGGGTAGTTTAGTCATCTTGTAAAAGGCATCTTGTCTGCCTATAAATAGAATGAATAACCTCGTACATGAGGTGACGGCTGATAGACTTAGAGAATTTTCGTTGTCATTTATTCTTTGTAATCAATCAACTTTCATATATAATACAAAAGCATTTATGAGTATAATTCTTGCATTGAATGTACTTTGATTGTTTGTTTTGCTATTCAATCATTGACTTGATTACCATATTCAATTCTCAGTAAGAATCTCAATCTTACTTACCCAGTCAATTGGTATCAGAGCTTTGGCTCTCGGTTCTCTTTTAGATCTACGCAAGAACTTAATAGAATTCGATTGATCTCGTAATCTTGTTGCTAGTCGAGTATATCATCATCTCTACTTAGTAAACAACAGAAAATACTCATGTCAACACATTCTCACCAAAATATTACGAACAGCAAGAAACTCACGACAATCACAAATCTGATTCTGAAATCAGTTAGAACTATTTGGACAAATTTGGACTAATCAATCTTAAAAATCACCTTAATCTATATTCATAAAATGGATTCTAATAGTTACTAAGAACTTGGACATACACCTAAACCTCGTATGCTTAAACACAAATCTGAGTTTATACAATGGAAAATCAGGTTTAGGAATTACATCACAGTTGTAGATCCTGATTTCTGGATATGAATATATAAGGGGCCACATATCCCTATCACTCTGTCTGCAGATCAAGCTGCAATGTACAAAACTGCAAGAATACCTATTGAAGTTCTAACTCTTAATAATGAAAACTATAAGAAAATCAAGATTGACCTCAAATCTTACTCCATTCTAACTCAAGCACTCAAGATGGATGTGCTGAAAAGATTGGAGAAGTATGGTACTGCAAAAGCTATGTGGGATGCATTGAAAATTATGTGTGAAGGAAGCAGTGAGGTAGCAAAAATTAACCAGGATAAGCTTGTTAATCAGTATGAAACATTCCACCACACAAAGGAGAGTCCATATCCAAAGAACTACACAGATTTGTACAGTTGGTAAATGACTTGGAAATCATGGGAGTCACTTATAAGATCAAAAAATAAACAAAAAAATGCTTCACAACCTCCCTGTGGCATGGCTAGCCACTTCTCCTGAGAATGCTGAGCCTAAATGAAAATACAAAACTTGGATATGATAAATCCAAGTTGAAATGCTTTAACTGTGGCATGGCTAGCCACTTCTCCAGAGAATGCAATGCCCCCAAGAGAAACAACTATCAAAAGAACTCTCAAGGCCAATCATCGTCACAGCCTAACTCAAGCTTTCATTCCAACAAGTAACAGCAGCAGTATCATCATTCTCATCAACACCAATCATATCAAAATCCACCCCAATGACAAATCAAGCTCATGGAAGCAGTCAGTCTTCTGCCAGTGCTCTCGTGATAAAGCAAGATGGGGTATGTGACTGGAGCGTGTATTCAGAGGAAGTCAAGCCTCAATTTCAGAATCATGCTCTTATGGCTCACATCAATGATGGTCCATCTCCAATGCCTACTAAGGTAAAATCTAACCTTTCTAGTGAAAAATGTATAATGTATTGCAAGGTTATAGGGAACATAACCATAAACTGTTCGTTCTTGTATGCCCAAGACATATACAAGATTGATGTGGTTAGTACGTTATGATCCAAGTCGGGTCATACCCAATAACAAGCTAAACAAACACCAATAAATGTTTATTTGTTGATGAGATCATACATATAAACATTGACACCAATTTAGAAAATGGGTTTTCTAAAACATTGCTTTGTAATACAACAATACTATAAGGATAGTTTGTTCATGAGATATTATTTGTTTCATTATTTAAGTTGGTTAAATGATAACAAATAAAAGTGTGTTATTGTTATGAAATTAAAAGAGGTTTTAATTTTATAAAGTTAAGGGTTAAGAGAATAAATTGTGAAAAACAAAATGGGGGGAAACCCATTTTTAACACACCCTTCGGCCGCCCAAAAGGGGCCATTGGGACCAGCCTTTTGCTTTGGTTTTTGAGTGTGGTTCTCCTCTCTTACACTCCATTCATTCATTCACACTTCTCTCTAAAAATTACAAGCAAAAGAACCTCCAAAACCAGGGCCATTTTCAGATATTGGAAGCTGAAAAGGAGGCTGAAAATTTTGGTTTTGGAAGAGCTATCTTTTGGTGTTGCATCCTAACAAGCAAGGTGTTTGAAGGGCTTGTGGGTATCACTTCTTGAGGCCTTCTCCTTTGAAGGCTAGAAACATTCAAGAACATCATCATCTACCTATATTCATCTACATCATCTTGTTCTTGAAAGGTTGATTCTATGAACTCCCTATGGTTGTTTTGTTTTGTTTGATAGCACACTATTTCACATATTATTATGATCCTCATTCTTGATTTTTGTTTGTGGTTTAATATGGCAAAAATTTTCAGATTATAAACCATGTTTTAAACCTCTTATTCCGCTGCGTTTTCTATAGTTTAAAAGGTTAAACTGTGTGTTTTACATGTGACAAGACTCATCAATGGCATCTAGAGCCGGTTATGTGAAATGTGTGCTTCAAAAGGTCTTGAAAAGTTAGTTTTCATGGACCTTTTCAACCCATTAGGGGCTGTTTTGTTGTGGGTATTTGAATCCCTTATGATTCAAGGTTTAATCTTGCATGCTTTAGTATAAACCTTGAAAGAATTATGTCAAATGGTTGATTATGTTATTTGGACAACCTAAAGTTTTAGTTTATGTTGGCTGAAACTTTAGGGCTGAAATAATGGATTCTTTTTTGTTCTTGGATGTTGGATGTGTTATATATTATGGTGCATAACATAGCCTTGGCCTTATGTGTTTGTTTTGGTTGATTGTGTTTTGTCATGTTGGTTTGTTCTTGAAAGGGTTGTAATTTGTGTTTTATATTTTGGGTTGTAATTTATTTATTCATTGTTTATGTAATAAATAGATGAGGTGCGTTTCTTTTATTAGAAAAATTGTATTAGGATATGAATTTTATAAAAGAAGATGCACAAGATGAAGACTCAAAGAATGACACAAAAGACATGGACACTTGAAGCATTTGGATGTGAATTCAAGTGGGAGTTCATTGACACATCTTGATGTGTCATCTCTACCCTTAAGAAAGACCTTATGACAACACTTGTGATGGCAAACAAGTGTGGTCAACTTAGTGGCTATGGTTATGCACTCATGTTTATATATGTATGCTTATTTGGATGTTGTTGTTTGATTGTTTGGTTGATATTTTGATATGCATTACAAACTCATTAACAAACTTAACAAGCTGAAATTTTGTTGGTTCTTTATCATTAAGTGGTTAATAAAAGGTTATTAAAAGGATTAATGGTTTTAATAAAAGAGGTTTTATTAAAAGTGAACCATAGGGTACCTTGTATTTGAAAGCATGCAAATAAATGGTACATAGACTTTTCTAAACTAAGATTATGAAACTTAAATTCCCTTTAAACAAGTTTAACACCATCCTTTTGCACAACACTTGAGTCATTTGGAAACTCATAATGGAATAAAGGTCACCTAACCATTTTGAGGGAACTTGTGACTTGAGGTGGGGATACCATATTTGTGGGATAAAGGTCACCTAACCACTTATGTTGGAAAACTCACATATGTGTGCAAGTAGGGTAACTTGATTTGCAAACCATATTAAATGGATCACCTACAATATGGTTTACAAAGGTGTTGCAATTGTCAAAACGTTGACTACCTTGTTAATTTAAATAATGGGATAAAGGTCACCTAACCACTATTTAAAGACACTTAAAAGGGGTTTTAATTATTAAAATATGAACAATATCGAAATTACTAAAATTGAACTTTGTGACATTTTGTAGATGGCCACCAACAATAATGATAACAATGAAATCCCGACCGCTCACTCACTATCACTAAGAACCATTCTCCAAAAGGAGCGTCTAAACCATAATAATTTTATTCATTGGTTTCGAAACTTGAGAATTGTCCTCAAGCAAGAGAAACGATCATACATATTAGACGATCCGATTCCTGATCAACCTAGTGAGTATGATGAGGAGGCCTATAATAATTGGGTGAAATACACTAAGGACTCGGTCCAAGTGTCTTGCCTTATGTTGGCTAGTATGACTCCAAATCTCCAAAAGGAGTATTGTTGGAATCTCAGCCCTTGGTTTAATCGATTGAACAGATATAGCAGCGGAATAGCTCAGAATTAGACAAATTCAAACAAGAACAATTGATATAAAACGATAAGAGAATTTTGTTATAGAGAGAGAAATATCCGACAAAAGGAATATTGCATTAAGATTGTCGGCCTCAAAGGCACGATTACAGGTGAGTCATCCTTCCTATAAAGGAAAGAGTGACGAAGGCTGA